>JBAMBJ010000189.1:0-82261 GCA_037043495.1 Drosophila recens
ATGAGAGTCATTTGCGAGTCACCTTTGAGTCTTATTTGAGTCGCACTTGAGAGTCAGTTACGAGTCATAATTGGATCTTATTCCCAATTGTTTGCTGCTAAAAAAATAATTATTATCATTTTGTATTTATTCAATAATTTTATTCAATTAATTTATTACTTAATATTACAGCTTTTTAATTTAATAATTTAATTTGTACGTTTTCTTTTTGCCGCAACGCGGTCGCCAGCATGTACAAAATGCTTTTGGAGTACCCCATTCATAACCTTGTCCGTTGCCAAGACTTTTATATAGCAAACGTCTAATAAAAGAAAAGTTGTTAGTTAAATGTACTGAAGAATTTATGAAAATATATGTACGTACTCTTAATGGTCGTAACCACGAACAATCGCTCAGCGCTCGGTTTAGTGACTTCCTTTCTCAATGATGTGAGCTCCTCCCGAATGAGCTGCAAAAAATTAGGTTTTGGAACGTTTTCCACTGAAAAGAAACATAAGTTTATATTAAAAAAAAAATTCTTTTAATACTTACATGACTGCAAATCGGAGCTTGGCTCATAATGAAAATCACTGAACGACATGACTCAGAAGAGGCGTGAAAAAGAAAGAGTTATCTGTCGAATCACGTTAACATAAAATTTTGTGTTTTATCCTTAAAAAAACAGCAGCGACTTACTTGACCGTCAGACAATTAGGTACTAAACCGACAACTTAAAAGCAAACACTTCAGATTTGACGAAATGCAAAAGAAGTAAAGAGATTAAACAGTTACATTTCCAGTTGCACCGTCAAACGCTAAGCAAAATTCAAAATATTGCAGTAAAAATTCCAACGAAGAGAGCGAAAGTGTTCGAAATATGCAAAACAAAGCAAACACATTTCGGTCAACAACCTGATCGTTTTGAGATGGCTCTATATTTTATTGTTGTTAATCTCATTTGCTTCAGCAAACTGTTCGAAATATGCGTGCATAGAAAGAATCAAAGCAATCACATTTCGGTCTGCAACATGATCAATTCGAGTTCGCTGTATATTTTGTTATTGTAATCTCATTTTAGGCATACACATGGATCATTTATGACTCTTTTTTAAATCACACAGGAGATTAATCTTTTTTTTAACATTAAAAAGAGTCAAAAAAGACTCTCCAAGAAGATTGCGATCAGTAAAGATCTTACAATTGCTAGCTGGGGTGCATCGCATTGCATACACACGAAAATGTTTGCATGTGTTGGTATTTTATATGCTTAACGCGTGCATGTATACGATATTTCGTTCCCTATGCTTTGAGGAATTACAAAAACAATTGAGGCTGAAAATCAATGGAATGAGCAAAAGCTGGGCATGCCTGCTTTACATTTTGTTAGTGTAATTTCAATGAATCATATTTTGAGCATATGCACGAGTCATTTTCGAGTCTTCTTCTGATCACCAATCGCTTTTCAATCAGCAAGGCGGCTCGGAAAAGACTCCTCAAGAAGATTTTTGTAAAAACGATCTTCCAATTGCTGGCAGGGACTGTGCGCGTATACAGTAGCAGACAATAAAATTCAGACAGCCAAACCAATTTATATTTTTTTTATAAAGTCTAGAAAATAAAATTATATATTTTGTATACATATATCTTTTTTATTTGTTTTTTTTTTTTAATTGTGGAAAGAAAAAGCGTAAAGGTTTTCTAATTTTGTTATTTATAAATTTCTCTCTCGTGTGAACCTGCAGAAAAAAATATATGTTGTTAGTACTCATATGCATGTGTGTAATTCGATTTAAACATATGAATGTCCAATGTGCATTACACACACACATGCAAAGAGGCTAATTCATTGTCATTGTCAGTAGGCGTTGCCAACTGTTGCACACATTCCATTTTCATTCATAAAAAGTGCGGCACTTTGGCGCCTGCGCATTTACGTATTCACGTATAATTTGATGTCCTTTTGCGCCAAAATCAGAATCACAATCACAGTTGCTTCAGTACGTATTCTCACGTTCATTAGCGTAGTCGCACTCGGAGTACGGAACTCCTTTTGCAGTGATTGGCAACGCGAGTCATTTTAAGAGTTAATTTGGCCATTTTATTTATCTGTAGTGTTGATTAAATTCAGTGTTACATTCAAAAAAGTGCTTTAAAATGTAACAATATTAACAAATTAATTGAAAAAGATATCAAAAAAAATGAAGTTAAAACCAGGATTATTGTTACTGCTGTTTTTATTGTATGTTGGGCCTAAATGCGATGGCCGCGAGATTCTCTTGCTTATCTCGTGTCCAGAACACAGAGAACACAGCTGCCAAAGTCTGTGCGACAACTTGCGGCAACAACGGCAGCAAATATCCGAATTAGAAGCGATCCCAGCGGATTATGGTTATGTCATTAAGGTGCACATAATGCATGAACTATTCAATTACTGGACTCTGCTGGACGCACTGCCGCATTTGCGAAGCCAGACACGTTTGCTAAATGCGAACACCGATTGGATTATTTGGTGTCAGCATAACACGCACGTGTCCAACCTGCGAGCTCTGCTCGAGCAGCTCAGCCACCGGGATGCTCACGAGGTGCGTTGCCGTCGCTATAGCCAAGCTAAAACTTGACATTTAATATTATTAATTTTTTTAACCAAAAGGAGGGGGAAGAAATTATTTGAATGAAACTAATTAAATTTAAATAAATTTAGAGGCAGCTTTACAAGTCAAAAAAAACCTTTTATTTTAAATTTTTATTAACAAACTATAGAATAAAAGTTATTTTTCCATTTTTATTATTCAAATTGAAAATAAAAATTATTTTATAGTTTTATTATTTGATCAAAAAAAAATTACAAGATAACCCTTATTTTTCGATCTAAATAAAAAGTTATAAAAAAATAATCAAATTTCAATTTTTATTTAAAAATTATAATTTAAATCTTATTTTCAATTTTTATAAAAAAAATTCAAAAGACATTTACAGTTAATTTTTATTTTTCAACTTGTAAAAATTTCAAAATTGTAAAAAAATCTTTTGTTTTCAATTGCTAAAATAAAAATTTAAAATAAGAGTTAAATTATAATTTTTAAATAAAAATTAAAATTAAATTAATTTTTTATAATTTTTTTATTTAGATCGAAAAATAAGGTTTAACTTTTAATTTTTTTGACATAAGTAGTTGATTGCGATCTAAACTTGTGATTTAAAATTTTGAATTTATTAAAAACACAAGGGGGGACCCTTTACATAAAATCTAATTTTACCAAAATAAAATGTGTGAAGGAAATTTATAAAATTTGAATGCAGAATGAATTAAAGGTTAAACCATGATCAGTTTTGGCAAAGTTAAAGAAATTTTTAAGTTGGTCTGATCTTTTACAAAAATGTTCTTATATCCTACATCTTGGTCCATTTTCCCTTGATTTTATAAGCCCTTTTTTAAAGAATCTAACGTAAGATAATGATTTTATTATAATTTTTCACTTTCTTAAAATCAAACTAAAATAATATTAGGAAAATAAATAGGATTTCTCTCTCAGCACAAACATTGATGTTTCAAATTGGCACCTGTTTTTCTGCTTTTCTGCTTTTCAGTTGGCATATTATGGACACGCATTGTATGATGCTGAGGCAACTATTGTGCATCACTTTGCGCACTACAAGAACCCAACTTGGTTTCCATATCCCATGCTAAGCGCTGGCGTTATTTTCACAGGTGCTTTGTTGCGCAGGTGAGTCCAGCGGGATGGGAAGGGAAGGGGATACACCGTCACATCGTCGTGACGCCCATAACTCATCATGGAACATGCATTTGCAGCCTGGCCGAACTTGTTGCTGTTAATGCCCCCAATGCCACCAGGCACAGCGAGTTTGCCATAGATGCAGCTCATGAGTTGGCCCGATTCATTTTCGATAATTTAGCACCTCCTGTGCCAAATGATGATGATGACGACGACGATGGGAGGAAGAACAGCATCGACAAAGACGACGACAAAGACTTGTTACAACGCAAAATAATTTTGAAAAGTGCTGCCTTCATTTGTCCCTCGGCGAGCTTGTCGCCAGCATGGTCGCATGCATCCTCAGAGACGCCGCCGGGCGCGCGAAAAACGACAGCAAAGGGGGCTTCCAATGTGCCTGAGACTGAGACTGAAACTGAGCCGGAGTCCGAGTTGGAGTCGGAGTCAAAGCCTGTGTCTTGTGTGTTGCATGCAAAGCCCGAAACGGCCACTGGGAATACAAAGCATTGTGTGAGTTGTGATTTATGAATAACAAACTTAAAAGGTTTGTGGAGCTTGCAGGGGTCAGCAATAGTTAATGTGTTAAAGTGAGTTGATTTAAACAAGTTTAAAATGTTTGGGAAATATATATCAATTTGCATGAAAGATGCTTTTCGGTAGGAGCTGTTGAATCGAAGAATAAGATCATTCCATTTCATTAAGTCGACAGTATTTTACACTTCATATTTATATAGCATTTAAAGCATTTATTTAAAATGAGTTTTTACGGTATTTTTTGATTGAAAAGCCTTTTTTGTATTTATAGATTAAATATGCTTGAACACATATATTAAATTATAATAATTCAAAATATTATAATTACCTCAAGAAGAATTTTATTATTGAAATCAGAAAATGGATATAGATTTATTTTCTTTTATCCGACAACAAGCTTGAAATTCCAGATATTTTTATATGAACTGCAAAATTTATAAATATTATGCTGCTTTTGCATGTTAATTATAAACCGAATGAAAACTTTGGGGCACAAGAAGAGTGACAGTTTTTAATTAAGCAACTGCAAACTGGGGACTGAAACTGTTGCACAATTGGAAAACTGCGAGAGTTCGTATTGTGGCAATTTAAAGCAAACATTAGTGCAGAGCTATAGGCCATTTAAGCAATTAGCATTTGCAAGCTATAACCATAAATTCACTACCAATGGTCAGGAGGTAAATAGAAACTCCAAACTCATTGGCAAAGCAATTTCACCCACAACAGGTGCACACAACGGGCAAACACATCTATTTCGCAATCAAAACCTGTGCAAAATTCCATAAGGAGCGTATACCAATCATCGAACGCACCTGGGCAGTGGATGCCAAACAGCGCAAATACTACAGCGATGTGGCAGGTAAGGCTAAGGATACAATATCTACTATACAATGTTGAGCGCAATTAGAGCAAATGAATGGTTATTGCTACTGTTGTTGTTGCTGCTAGGGGGAAGTTAATACACACACACGCACACAGTTGCATTAACAATAACAGGAGTCAAAAACTAAACACACACAGACACACTCACATTGGCAAACAGGTTGACTTCAACTTCAACTGCAGTTTGCCACTTCAGGTGCAGCAGCAGCAACAACAGCTGCCACATTGAATATTCATTGATTTGTCTTTGTGTGATCTTCCACAATTTGACCTACAACAACAACAACAACAACGACTATAACCAAAACAGATGCCGACATACCGACAATCAGCACTGGCCTACCAAACGTTCCAACTGGACATTGTGCCAAAACATTGGCAATTTTGCAATTATCCCTCAAGGATATCAGACAGTTAACGGACATACGCTGGCTGATGCTCGTCGATGATGATACTCTATTAAGGTGTGTATGTGTGTGTGTGTGTGAGCGAGTGTGTGTGTGTGTGTGAGCCATGATTTTTATGCGGCTTACACGGCTCACAGCGCATTCAATTAAAATTATCATTGTTATATTTATTTCTTTTATACCCGATACTCTAAAAATATAAAGGTACTATATATTACATTCGTTACATTCAGCATTAACAGCAAAGTGTTAGCGTTATCAAAATTGATATTCAAATTACTTAAATTAAGTTTTTTTCATTTATTCTTTTAAATCGTCTACCATTTTAATTAATTAATTAGTCTGTGACTAAATTTGGTGGTTAGACGCATATTATTCCCAAGAATATTGATGTGATTTCCTCAATTTTTGCACGCGCTCTTTCGTCTCCACATATCTTTTAAGGCTCAACTTTCTTGTTAATATTGAAAATTTCCTTAAATTATTGTCAATTCTCCTTTTTAATAGCATCAAGATTGGTTAAATGTAATAGTAGTTAGGGTTTTATTAAGTTTAAAGCCACAAAAGCGCCTAAAAGTATACTGTATTTTTATAATATTCTTAAATGTATTTAATATGTACATATTTAAATTGTGTAACGGGTATTCCATAGTTGGTGACTCGTCTATAGCGTTTTTGTCTTAACCGATAACCAACATGTGGCATAAATCCCTCCTTGTAGTGTGCCCCGACTGAGCGCCCTGCTGAGCTGTTACAATCACACGAAGCACATTTATCTGGGCGAACGATACGGCTATCGATTATATGCGCCGGATGGCTTCAATTACCACACGGGCGGTGCTGGAATTGCGCTGAGTGTGCCGCTGGTGCGACTCATAGTGGAGCACTGCAGCTGCCCGGCGGCGAGTGCACCCGACGACATGATACTCGGCTACTGTCTGCAGGCACTGGGCGTGCCGGCGCTGCATGCGTCCGGCTTGCATCAGGCCCGGCCACAGGACTATGCCCCACAGTTGTTGCACCTAAATGCACCAGTTTCGTTTCACAAATATGGGCAGACGAGTCCGGAGCACACGTACAAGCGTTGGCTGGGCGGTGCCCTGGGCAATGCCAGTGTGCGTCATGTGGCTGGCAAGGATCAGGATCAGTTGGCAACGCCGATGCAGCTAACTGGCCATGGCCTGCTGCAGTTGGCCAGCATGGCAACGGGCCTGGATGGCACCACCAAGCATCTGGATCTCTAACATGCCCAGGTGAGTGACATTTCAGAAGTATTTCGACCGTAATTACGAGCAACAACAACAACAACAGCCTCTCGTTGGCTGTGACAGTTGGACAAATGTTGTCACCACAAAGCCATGGCTCGTCCAAAATTCAATCTACTTCAGCTCCACCTTCAGCTCCAGCTCCAGCCATCAAGCGGCTGCCAAGCACACAAATTTCACATTTTCTACTGAGAAAAACTTTGCCAGTTTCGCGGTGCAAACGGTGTGTGTGTGTGTGTAGGTGTTTGCTTGTGTGTGTTTGTTTGTGTGTGTGTGTTTTGCTTAATGTGGTTGCCATTTGCGACGTTGCGACATTCCGATGAAATGTGCCACAGACGATTGAAGTCGCCTGTTGTTTGTTAGGGTTAATCCCTTGGGCTTACTTAGTTCACTTAACTGTTTATGCATGCAAACAAGTTGAAAACAATTGACCAAAAGCGCCTAAAGATATATATATTAAAACCCAAGGATTTGACAAACGGACTGAAATGAGATTGGAAATTCTCTTGATAGTTGTTAATCGAATCGCAAAATCAAGTTAGAATCGGCTTATATGAATTTAAAATAATTTTAGGAACATATTTGTTGACATTTTTTTACAGATTAAATAAACGGATCCAAAAATAGCCAACAAAATCGGATTTTTCCATTGACGGATACGGATATGGATATGAACGTTAAATTATGTGAAATAAGATGACCGTGGAAATGTGAAAGAGATTGAGATCGTTAAATCTCGTTATTCCTAAGTAAATGCTGTATACTTCTTTATTTTTTATAGAATAAGTATTTTTTATAGAATTGAGATTTTGTTGAGCTGAAATATAATTAAAGAAACTAATGAACCTCTCAGTTTCATTAAACTTTAGTTCTGTATAACGCACTCATGTAATATAATATTTTCAATAAAAATAAATATGTTTTTTAATATTCAATAAACCAAAAATATTTTAAATTACTATGAGCATACAGTTCTGGAGTTATTTAATAGAAAACCGGAATTTATTTGCCATTTTTTTCAATATAAAAGAAACTCCTGAGATTCGTATAATCAGAAGAATTTTGATTTTTATTGAGCTCATATGTAATTTTGTTTAAATGAAATTTTTTTAATTATAGAATATATCACGTAAGTAATTTATGCAATCAATCCATCAAGATGACCCTTATAATATTGGTCACAAATTTGAATATAATTTCAATTTGTAAACAGAAGTGAATCATCATCGAAATCATTTAAGACTTAAAGCATCGCAAAGCAATTTCAATGACTTTTTGGCACCTTTCAGTTACTTAAACCTCATTAAATGTAAATTTGTGCAAGGACCCAAGTCGAGGACAGTCGGGGGCATCAACAGTTTACGCTTCACTGCATTTTTCGAGTGGTTTATCCGTCGGTGGTTGGTTGGCTGAACTGAACTGAACTGAATTGAGCTGAATGGAAGGGAACTTAGCACAGCCCAGCTGAATTGAAGTATGCATCTTTGAGATACTCGGCGATAAACAAACAAAAGCGTTTCATTTATCCGCCCGTGCCACACTTCATATGTCAATGGGCGCCCAGTGACCCGCCCACGTAGCATGTGGCAAACAACGTGCTTAATAGAAGTGCATTTATTATTTAAATACCAATCAATACTTTTCGCAAGTCGCCCACAGATGGGGATTGTGTGGAAGTCAGAGTCAAAATTTAGGCAACTTTGCTAAACATGTAGGTGAAAACAATGTGTCAGTTCATTTGAACGCGTTGACAGTAGTAATTGCCTGTGGTTATTTTGTTGGATATCTTGAATTATTAAACGTATTTCGGAAACTCTGTGGTGCTCACCTTGCGTTTAATGCTATGAATAGTACCGCATTTAAGCAGATTTCTTTGCAGTCTCACATTTGCCGACATGTACAGACTTTAATATTAAATTAAGGCCATGCTTTTAATTATATCTGTACCCATTAGCTCTGAAGGGTTTTTCCTTCCTTTACTGATATGATCTCTTCTTTTTTGTTGGTTTTAAAAAACGGGTATGATTTCGGTTGACAAAAATAAAATTTACACTTACAAAAATCTAAAAATAATACTTTTTTATCTTATATTTCTCTGCTTTATTTTAAAAATGTTTATTTTTAATTTAAATAATTTTTATATTACAATTTAATTATTTAAAAATGTAAATATAATTGAAGAATGTGTTAAGGCTTTGGTTAGCTCGTAGCCCTGAAACAAAAAAAAAAGATAAATATTTATAGTTGATTAGGTAAAAATTACAATATCTCAAACAACAACGAGGGTATGTCAAAGTCGTGCATCAATGTACTTAAAATCTTTTCTCTTGTATTTTGCTTGTGTCTGACAGGTTCTGTTTATTTGCTCCTCGTCTATCTGGCAACGCGACACTCGAGTTGCTTATCTCTGGAATGGCAGAGACACTGCCTGGCTCAGCAGGACAGAGAACACATTCTCCTCTATCTCTACGTCTACGTGTACGTGTGTTGCCTCTCTCGCTCCTCGTGTCCTAATTAGTTGCGGATTTTTTCAATGAATGCGAAGCAAGCTGAAGCTGAATGCCGCATGCTGACTGCCGCATGCCACTGCGACAAGTTGAATTTCAAATAAATTTAATTACCAAGCAAGTTGCAGTTAAATAAACGCTACATTTATATGTATAATATGAACACATGTATCTTTCAACGCCACTCGTAATCAGCTTCGTCGGATTCCGTATAATCAACAGCCACATTCTCATTCCCATCCTCGTAGTCATCATCGTAGTAACCATCATCATCTTCGTCATCATCGTCATCCGTTTCTTCCAGGGAAGTTGCCTGTCTGGGACCCACGAAATTGATTGAAGTCTGCGGCAACTGTTGAATTCTGGCCAAGTTGCGTTGCTTTTGATTCCTGTGCACCTGAAATAATGCTGGCTCCATTGGATCACTCGGACTCCAGGGCAAAGCGCTGACTGTGATCAGCCAAAGGACTAAGATTACAGAATTGAGAGTGAAGGAATTATCTTATAGCTTGTATTGTATATCAGCTAACCCAAAGAAATCGTCACAACTGTTAACTTCATCTTCCAAGTGTAAACTGCTGCATTTGATAGAATGCATTTCTGGTTTTATACTCAAATTTGGAAATGACTTTTGTACCCTTTCTTTGGGTAGTATTGTTATTGAAATTATTTTTATCCCTTAATTTATAAGGAATGGAAGAAGGTCTTTTAAGTCTTTAAAAAATATGTGTATATTTTTCTCAGTTTCAAAGATATGGTTTCTTTGCTCAGTTTCTTTCTCAGTTTCGAAGACAAGGCTTCTTTGCTCGGATATATAAATAGTAAGAGTATTGAATCTTCAACATGTTCAATATCCAGTATTTGTTGTTACCATTTACATAGTTATAAACTTTATTTTTATGTTTTATTTTATGAGCATCTATTAGAAAGTAAAAGTTGTCAACCTTTCATTAATTCATAGCTTTATCTTAGTAAAAGTTTTCTTATATTTTTCAATCGGTTTTAAAGAACATTTTAATGTTAACTTAATTATTGGTTTTATGGCGTTTCAACTAAAATTATTTATTTTAGCTTTACATTGTTTTTTGTAATCTTCTCTCCCGTCTTTTAATGATTTCCCCCTCTTAGTTTTGTTGTTGTCAAAGTTGAAGCATATTGCAGCTTGATTTGATGTAGATTTTGTTGCTTTCTCATTTGGAAAATACATAAAAAAAGAAGCTCAGAGAAAATGTCAAAAATTGTTCACATTATCTTGAGAATTTCATGAAGCATTTTCTTTTGCATAAAATTACAGTTTTGTCCCTTGCCAGGATACAAGGCAACACCAACACAAACATACACAGACACATACATAGAGATTACATGGACATGGGTGTTGCTTGTGGCTACTTGAAAGTAGATTAGACGAAACACGCACAATGTCACGTCAGTAAAGGTCCAGCCGGGGAGTGGAGTGAGAAGAGTCCGGGTGTGTGGAATACTGACGTTAATCTTACTCCAAACATCAAAAAGTTAAGCCACAAGAAAATTTAAGTAACCTTACCATCTCCCGTCTCTCTCGCTCGCACTCTCTCTCTATCTCTCTTGACTTTCCCGCAAGCCAAAGACACACAACGAAATGAAGCATGGAGAGAAATTGTTTAAAAAGATTTTCCTCATACAATGTGAAACAAAATCCTTGGCGATTTGGCAAACAGTTTGTGACTGTGTCTGGGAATGGGACTATGATTGAGACTCAGTAGCCAACACCTCCTGGACTTTCCGTTTCACCAAGCAAGTTTAGCTCAGCTTTCAATTCCCACTTGAATTGACTCAATTGTTTTAGTTTTCATTTTCTGTTTGCATTTTGCATTTATAATGTTTTCACATTCAAAATGAGCTCGAAAGTTTATTGACGGTTAGGAATTGTAGACGGAGACTAAATCCAATTATTTGTTATCACTATTCAGCATTATTTTATAATTATTGTTACCCGTAAAAGAACTAATTATAAAGAACAAAAAATTTACATATCACAACATTTGTGATTTTCAAGTTAACTTGCGTGAATTATTTATTAGAAATATATATACACAAAAAAGATAAGTTCATATTTTATTTTTCTTTACGTGAAATTAAAAGTTCCCAGCCGTTAAATAGGAAAGGACCTTGCGGTGTATTAAGTAGTTCTAAAAATCGGACTGTTCTTGGGGTGTTAAAGTTTAAACTGGTTTTTTATGTAAGAGACTTAACACTATTTGTGCTTATTTAAATCAAGTGATCATAGGCCTCTAATTCACTGATCCATATCTAAACAAATGTGTTCTTAAAACTTTTTCTAGCTTCTTCTTGGTTTTTCTTATTTGTCCTTCCAGCTACTATTTCGCTTGTTCATCAGTCAAAAGTTGGCCGAAAATTTTCAAATCGCTGCCAGGCATTTGTCAGCCACAAAAGAGAAAACACAAACTGAAGCGAGTCCTGAAACGAATCCATTTAGATCAAGTTAGGGCGCCTCTAAGTAGGCAACTTCATTCAAACCAAATCCTAGCACTGTTTAACCAGCAATAAATTTTTGTCCATGTCTAAAGTTTAACTCGAGGAAAAAACCATTTTGTGTCTATCAGAAGGTCTAATCTGCAGTCCGTGCAGCAACGTAACCCAACTGAATAACTGAACCCATCCGAACCAACTTTGCCACGTGCAATAAATTCCAAGGCGCAATGTCTGCACTATTTGTGGCTAGCCCCAAGACTTTACCCTCCTCCCTATTCCCAAGGTGGCTGAATTGTCAAGGGGCAAGGGTGATGAGAATAGGAATAAGAATGGGAATGATGCGAGTTACTCTCACAGCTAAACACGCGCTTTGTACGTGATCTGATAGGGAATTAAAGCCAGCTCAGACATGTGTAAAGTTGGCCGAAACGCGTCGCATTCGTTTCAGCACACACACCATGCCCCCTTTCCATATCCTTCCATTCGCAGCTATTTCCGGTTCGGTTTTAGCGGTACTGTGTGTACAGTTTGACAGTCGTTGCGCTAATTTACTTTAAATTGGTTTTCACGGCATACACTGCTTGTAACTGTGATAAATGACTTGGGGGCGTAAACACCCCACCCCAACACCTCCCAGGACCCTACTCCTGCCTAGTATAGGCCTATTCCAAATGTGTCTTTGTTATCGCTAATGGCATCTGTGGCTTGGTTTTTTTCCTTTTTCTATTGCTCCTTGTAGGTTAATAAATTGGTAAATAAAAATTAATGCAGCACAAATTACAAATAGCCAATTCTCAACATTGACGACAATCGCTCTTGACAAATTTCCTTTTTGCCCACTTCGCTTACATTTTGGCCATAATTAACGAGCAAAGTTTTTAACCTTTTGTGCAAGTTTTGCAGCCAGTCCATGACCATGTCCATGTCCGTGTCCATGACCATGTCCACGTCCAGTTGCTTGTGTACAATATTGGCTCCTTATCGCAACAACGCCATCTGAGTTTCTTTGGGGCGTGGCATGTCAACTAATGAGACCAGTCGAAAGTTTTTCTTTTCACTTTGCCTTATTCATTGTGGCATAATTAATGAAAGCCACGTTAGTCAAAGTGTTTGGCCGATTAATCAGCAATGCAATGAAAGGCTATCAAACTGCTCTGGGATTATTGAGTTCTATTTCTAAGCTCTGGGTCACGTTCAACTTGTTGGCACTGTTTGGTCTTACTATTTATGCAGATTGAGCCTTAATTTAACTACAGATGTTTCCAAGTAATCAGGTCTTGTAATTTGATATTCTTATTGCAATGTGATTTTGTTAAATTTTCCATACATTTAATACATATTTTCCTTGTCAGAATTTGTCTTGCATACCTTCAGACTTATCATTTACATTTCCTTTATGCCTCAAAGATTACAAATAAAATTTATGTTAAATTTAATGATAAAATATTTTCTATGCTTTTACAAATTTTCGCTTGCATCTCAATAAACGCATTGTTAAAAAGTAATTTGATCATTTAACAAATAAATTAAATCCAACTTGAAATTTTCATATTTCTTTAAATATTTTCTGGATAATCCTTAAGCTCCCTGGTCTTTAATGAATACTATAATTTCTTAAAGTATAGAAACGCATAAAGTTCTAAACAATTTGTGCAGAACTGATTGCACAATTAATTCGCATAGTTGAGAAATCATTTTAGAAAAAGTATTTTGCTTTGTCGGTCGTGCAACATTCGTGCGGATGGCTAAATAAATTTGTTGCACGTGACAACTTAAATGGCCGCAGCGAGGGATTTTGAAAAGTGGCAGCAATGCTTTGCGACCTGGCCAATTGCACAACACATTTGTTGATTCGCTTGTGGCGCCAAATTGCGTGCCACAAATGGACGCACATAAATCATGCGTGCAACAAACATTGCTCGGCAAGTTTTTACGCACAATTGGCTAAATTCTAAAAGCCTGAACCTGACACAGGTGACCTCTCGCATCCACACGCTGAGTTCTAGTATGGAATTTTGGTCACGCTGCACACATTTCAAACATAAAATTTAATCGCAGCTGGAAATGGAAAAAACGTTACTAAAAGTTGGCTAGGAACTGAAATATTGTTTTCGTTTAGTTTTATACAACATTCTGGAAGTACAAAGTCGGACTAAACAAATATAATTTTGAAAATAAAATAATTTAATCTGAAAAAGATATAGTAATTTTTTAGCATATATATAAAATTAAGGCTTTAATATAATCTAATCTAAAGACTAGTTCTCATAAATTTATGTTACAATTTTGCAATCAAAGTCTGCATACTTATATGAAAATTGTTTTTTGTAAATAATTTGCATTAATATTTCACAGCTACGCGTCAGCTAAGCGAACATTTTTAATTAATTCGCAGCTTGCAACATTTTTTTACAACACTCACACACACATACACACTCAATATATAAAGCAGCAACGAGAGCGACATTTGTTTTTATGTGTGAGATACTTGAAAGTTCATAAAAATGTTTGTTGATGTGGCTTGGGGGTTGTGCCCCGCCCACTGACAGCACTTTACAAGTCGAGCAGAAGCACTAATTAGTCAAGGATTTGGCATTAAGGGCTGGCCACCCTCGACCCCCGCAACAATGTATAAAATGTAAAGCACGTGCCACCGCGTATTTAAAATATTCAAAATATTATTTTTATGCTGTTTGTAAAAATTTTGAAATTACGCGCACGTACTAAAAAGTTAAACAAAATTTGTGTTTATTATGACTGCCTTCATTTTCGGCAATTGATGGGAGATTTATAAGCTTGTAAATTTTCCGATGGTCCGAGGGTAAACTTTATTGGGGATGGTTTGCATTTTGCTTTAAGGTTGAACAACGAGATTGTTTATCAAATTAACTGTGCTTTTGGCACAACATTTGCAATGCATATTCATTTGCACATTTAATTACTCTTGAGACTTGCACAAAATCAAACCGCATTCAAATTGCATTATTCAATCAAGCAGGCTTTCCTCCCTCAGAGAGTATTTAACTCTATGGGAATGTGTGTGTATGTGTTGTATTTGCATTGTATTTGTGTATCCAAAAACAGTCTTACAATTGTCATTGCAATTAAGGACACTTGAATCATGGAATTTTGATTAATGAATACAAAACATGTAAATGATAATTTTCGAAATGTATCTTGCTTAGAGTGTTTTAATGACTACAGAGCTATTGTGGTATAAAATCTTAAATGTGCCCAAAGCATGTTTTGTTCTAAAAAAAAAATCACATTCAATTAATTAGCATCTATTCACAGGACACAGGACACGACACGAGCCAAACGTGCATGACAAACTTCCGCTTTTCGGTTCGGTCGCAGGTTGCGACCAATGGCCAGGGCTTAGCAGCGGGGGACGGGGTGCTAGTTTGCTGCATTTGTGGTCAGTGTCCAGTGTCCAGTTTTGTTTTCGGACCATTTCACGGGTACAAAACGAGTACAAGTAGAAAACAATTGCCGGACAGAAGCGCAAAACAAATTCGTACCGAACTAAAATACGTGCAAAGTTTACAAAAAACAATTTGGTTGTGGCTCTGCCGCTTCCGTTGCAGCTCCTGTCGAGGTTGTTTAATTATTTGCCATTTAGCTGAAAGAGAAACTTTTGCTTAGCTTTAAATCACTAATTGTATTCATTTTTGCATTTTTAGTATGTGATTCACAAATTAGTTGCTATTTTTATTAAAACAAATGAGTTCATTGAAGCATTGTAAAATTAAATCCCTAATTACATAATTAAATAAGCTGTAACTAATATTCTGTAACGGTTTTTATTTGAAATCAGCGCTCATTTTCTTAGTGCTGCCATATAGACGAAAATAAGTAGTTCCCAAACAGTGCTGCCACTCAGTCTGTTAAAACGTGAAGCTGGCTGCGCTACTAAGAACAGCTGTTAACAAAACATTCAGTCTGTTTGCGCATTTCAAACAAAACGTGTTTACAATAATTTGGATTTTCTGATTTAAACAAACACACAGCATGACGGAAATAGAAGGATACAGAGGTAAGAGTTTGAATACAAAGCATCTGAGATTATTAAACTAATGCAAACACCAAACATAGTTGTGCCGCTGCGATTGACGCCTGATGCCAAAAATTGTCACAGCATTTACATGCGGGAGCACTTCATACGCCTAATGGATCCCAGCAAACCCAAAGGACGCACGCTGTTTCTGCTGAACGTGCCGCCCTATGTTACGGAAGCCAGTCTGCAGACGTTCTTTAAACGCGCCGGCAACGTGGAGACCGTGTTGTTTGCCGCGAAACCAGGGCGCGATGAAACCATCAAATGGTACGAGAGCATGGAGGCGCCCTTTTCAAATGCACAAACGCCCTTTAAGTTCAAAGTGGCCTACGTAGTGTTCCAGAAGAGCAGCAGCATTGGCAAGGCTCTGGGCATACAGAGTATTGATTTGTACAACAGCAGCGGCGAATCCCTAATCAAAACAGGCATGGAACTGTGGCACGACGACTACGAAAATAACTACATACTGGACGTGGCGAAGACGCAAGCAAAGATCGATGCCTACATGGCTGATTACGATAAGCGCGAACGGGCTGAACTGGAGGCGGCCAAAACCAGTGAGGCAGACGCAGATGGCTGGGTCACTGTGGGCAAGGAGGGACGCAATGCGGGCTTCGAGCAAAAGGAATCTGTAATTGGACGCCTCGAAAACAAGCTGGCAAAGGACAAAAAAACCAAGGAACTCAAAAACTTTTACACATTTCAAATACGCGAAAGCAAAATGCAAAACATTGTAGAGTTGCGCCAGAAATACGAAGAGGACAAGCGTAAAATTGAGCTGTTGAAGCAATCGCGAAGGTTTAGACCTTTTTAGCTGTTTAATTAATGTGGGTATAGGAATAAAAAAAACCGATAAAAATAAATACAAAAATATATTTTAAAATTTAAACTGAAAGAATCCAGTTGTACATTCAGTTCGTTGCATTTTACGTCAACTGAGACTTTAACTAGATATTGAAGAAATGTGTCTTATGCTAGAAAACATTTTGTTCATAGAAAATGCTTAAGGAATTAATTTTAAATTAAAAAATCCTTTCTGCTTCTCCTTTCTAGACAATTTTAATACAAAATATGATTATTATATGCAAAATAATAATAGGTATTTAATTAAACTAATTAATATTCATACATGATTGATTAGTTTAATTTATTTATTCACCTGCCAGCTTACCTAAATGGTTTTTTATTTAGAAAAATAAAATAAATTGTAAACTTAAGATCACTTGAAGCTTTCTCACATAGTACTGTCATCGATAAAGTGTGCGTAATCAAAGGTTAAAAGTTGAATAAATGTGGCTTGGTTCGAGGAATACACACATGCATATATGAAGTACACATTCGAATATGAGTTGGATGACATGACCGCTGGCCGAAATCCTCATAAATTTATTGCCATTGACACTTTGCCGCGACTAAATCCTGGCCTGGCCTGCCATAATTTCACGGCAATGCCATAACTTATAAGCGAGCCGCAGGAGGAGGAAAGTGGCCATAAAAGCGCATAAAAAGCAAACAAAAAAAAAGCCAACGGGTAAAAAGAAGAAACGCTGCGCTTATTGTGTGATAATCGCATATGGTTTATGTTAATTTGAGAAATGATAAAAATATTTCGCTTATCAATTTTAATCATCATAATCGTCGCGTTGCCATCGTCGCGACACAGACACACAAAAAAAAAAAAACTCAGAGACTTCGCTCCAGGCACAGCACGCGATCCGGATCTGTTGTCGTTATTGTTGCTGTTGTTGTTGCTGATGTTGCTGTTGCTGATGTTGTTGTTGCTGATGTTGTTGTTGCTGCTGCTATCCATGAGACTTTTAGGCTTAATGTGGCGCGCGTAAATTTCCAATGCACAATCTACCAACTGGGTAATCGGAGAGTCTGGAGCTCGGAGTGAAATACAAACGAGGTACGCGTTGGCTAACGCATACATACATACACTTAGAAAAAAAATGACGATATCCGTACTTAAACAGGGGATATTCAACTACAAACGATCTTAAAAGCTGACTGAGCTCAGAATTTTTAAAGCTGAGAACTAAAATCTTATTTCAAGTTTGTTATCGCATTCCAGGAAACCTTAAAACAAGATTTTTCTGGGGTAATTAAAGTTGTTGTGTGTTGGTATTAATTTAAGACTGTAAAAGATAGAATCCTACTAGCTTAAGTACATAAAAATCTTGAACTTATTCCAAAATGTACTTGTTTCTAGTACAAAACATGTTTAATCTTACACACAAGAACACACAAAATAATCGCAAATGCAAGGAATAATGTTCGGTATTCAGCTGGAATCAGTTGAGAATTCTAAGGCGCAAGAATGAAAAAAACAAATTAAGCTCACAGCAATCATACATTTAAATAACAAATGATTAGCATAAAAAGCTTTGTTGTTTCTAAAGAAACTTCAACCAAGCTCACTTACTTAATACTTAATATGATCAGTCGGAATTTAAAATTTAAAATCTTATTGTACTTGATTCAAAAATAAATGTACACAACAATGTTATAATATTAAGAACAAAACGGTATAAATTCAAGTTCGAACATACTTAATTTTAGAATGGAATATTTTTCTGAGTGTAAAATGTACCCTGTACATACATACATATCTGTATGCGCGAACAACTTGGCCATCGTCAAGATTGTTGCTGTTGTTGCTGTTGGTGTTGTTACTGTTGCTGTTGCTGTTGTATGCTTGTCATTGGCTGGGGGCCTGGCCTACTGTGGAGCCTAAAGACAGCAACACATTCATAATTTCTTCCGATTTGTATCGTTTTAAACATTTTAAATTGATTAAAATGCGATAAATCATAATCGCCCAGTGTCTGGGGATCGGGACAGACACGGAGACAGAGAAAGAGACTGAGATTTAAACTGGTCGCTGTTATGATAGTGGGATTGGGTCTCATCGAAGACTGCAGCGTCTGCGACTGGGTGATGGAACGATTTATGAGCCTTGAACATAATAAAGTGTTAACGGAACGAGTTATTAAGGTAATCTGAATGCGCATAAGTTAATAAAAGCTCGTTGCACTTTCGTTAGCAGCAGCGACGATTTGCATTGGACCCGTTGGACCCATTGGCCATTGCCAGTTGCCAGTTGCGTCTAAGGTTCCATAGGCCCCGTTGCGGACACACAAGATGTCGAAAAATATAACATAAAACGACCACACGTACGTCTCCCATGCCGCTCAGCAGGACATCGAGAGATCGAGAGACCACAAAACACAAACGCCGTGTCTTGTGAGCAGAACAATCAATAAATTTGAACACGTGAGCGGGACGCGAATGCGGACAGCAACAACAACAGCAACAACAGCAACAACTCCAACATCGACAACAACAGCAACAACAACAACAACAATGAGTACAACGCGATAAGTGATCGCCGTGTCGACTGATTGGGCACCAACAGCAACAAAATTCACTTTTCCCCTATGAGGGGGAGAAACTGGGAAACTCGAAATTGATCCCAGCCAAGTTGGAGCTTATTAGTTTGCTGTAAAATAAAATATCCATATAAATGTAGTGTAATTTTACATGTTTCTATCTCTTATTTTATTTCAACTTAGTTTTGAAACTGTGAAACAGATTTTAAAATTTAAATCATGTCATTTCTTTATAAAATACAAATTCAGATCAGTGGAAGCAAAAGCATTTTGCATATAAAAACTGAATCAGAACAGAATAGAAATCTTACTCTGCGAATTTTTGTTTTATTGTAATCATAAAACAAAATGTACATAATATTTTGTTAAGAATGAAAACTTAAGATAAAAACATCATTCTTGAGTAATTATATTTTTTTAAGCGCATTAAAATTTGTAACAATTTACAGCAAGAGTCAGTTCCTTAAATAACTTGTTTATAATTCAATATTTGATGAGATTTTATATATTTTTGAATATTTTAAAACTGCTCCAGGATAAAAATTTTTGTTATATAATGAGGAGGTAACTAATTTTCATGATACTTAAAAATTACACACAGACCTACGAACAGGCATAAAATTAGGACTAAATTGAATTAACTACTGATAAGGATACAAAATAAAAATGCTTTAGAGAGTCGCAAATAAATAAATTTGTTCCCTAAATAAATTTGCACAAAGTTTTAATATCCTACACTGCCTATTTTAAATCCTTTCAAATTTTTTGAAAAATTACAAATTGTCAAAGACTCAAACTACCGGAATTACTGTAAACTTTCCATGTTTTATTCATTAGGAACTTCAGCAACTTTTAATTTGATTTTCTTGATCCATTAACTAAACGGTGCAAATTAAAGGTTAAGTTTTTAACAAAGTTTTAGTTGAAGTAGATTTCGAATTTGTTGGTGGGCTCCGTGTATGTTAATCGGCCACTCAATAGCAATCCCCAAAATTATACCACGTTGTTGTATCGACATCGTCCACCATAATTGGTTCTCTGCGTGCAGTCGACGGGCCGTATAAATTATAACGCCTGGAACCGGCGACTACCTCACGATATCGACGGACCGGAGTGCGTGACATGTGCAGATCCATTAGATCCCATTCGTTGAGATCCTGAAAGACTGATCGGATCATGTGCATGCGTCCCAGCAGCTCCGTCTCCCGCAGGCCCTCATAGTTGCGTCCAGTGCGGGATCGAAAGGATTTATAGACCTCGCTCTGCTGCTTCGTCTCCGTTGCCGTTTGCAGCTCCTTCCGATAAAGGGCTCGGATACCTCGACCCAAATGACGAATGTGCTCAAAGTCTTTAATGTTAAGAGCCACCAAAGCAATGGCGTCCAGATTGAGCAGCTTGTGACCATCGATGTAGTTCTCCCGGAAGGTTTGCTGTATGTGTGTGAAGATAATAAACGACCACAGGCTATCACTTTTAACCCACCTCGTACTCCGGATAGCCAAAATCGATAAGCCAGTTGGCGACATCATTTATGTTCCACTTGAAGACCTCGGTACGTCCCTGGGCATCCACAACAGCGGCGCAGAGATTGAAGAGTGAGTCCGGTGTGGCCCTAAAAGATATGGGCACATCATTCTTATCGTACTCCACATCGGGATACATATAGCTCGGATAACGAAATGTGAAATCCTGCTCCTCGTCACAATCAGCTGGCTCGCTGATGCTCAGGCTTTCCATAGCGAAATCACCGCGTAACAGCGGAGTTGATACCGACGACGACGCCGAGGATGACAACGACTCCATTCAAGCGGACGACACGTACTGTGCCCTACCTAACCCAGATTTAGTTGCGCCAAGTCGTTTTGATTGCGGTTTTCCCTTCAAAAACAAAAACAAAAAAAATAAATAGTATCCTGTTCGTGTTTTGTTTACTTTGCTTGGTTGCGTTTCCTCATTTATTTTCATTTCGGGCATAATGTTTTTGTTATTGAGTTGATAAGGTAACAAGGAAGTAAGGTTTAACTTAGTAAACTATTAAAAAAAACATAGTCTACGCTATGTACTATTTATAAATACAATAAATATCATAAATTTGCAATTATTAATATTAGGTAAAAAATAAAAAAATAAAAAAAATACTATGAATTAAAATCTTAAAATATTTTTATATATTTAGTTTATAGACATGCTGTACAAAAAACTATTACGTATTTAGATTTTCATTTCTCATTATTCTATTTTTTAAGGCCCTATTCTCCTTCAGCTTGCTGTTTTTGGACCTTTTTTGAAAAAATTCTCATTTGAAAACGCAAAAAGATATTTGAATTTTGTTTTTTTTTATTAAATTAGTAATGCATGAAAGAAAATAAAAAAATTTTTTTCGCCGCGATACGAGGGCTGTTCAAAAAGTAAT
The DNA here is from genome assembly GCA_037043495.1 of Drosophila recens. NCBI lineage: Eukaryota > Metazoa > Arthropoda > Insecta > Diptera > Drosophilidae > Drosophila > Drosophila recens. Next base: position 21,643 of record JBAMBJ010000189.1, read on the forward strand.
GAGACTTCAAAGTTGGTGGTGAAAAAAAAGGTGTTGTCACGGCGGCCACGATTCCGGGTCTCCGGAGCGTCGGAAATGAAAAAAAAAATCGGGGTTATAATCAGTATAGATGTAATTCTGGCCCGTAGTAAAATAAAAATTTTGCGATTTTTTTTGACAAAATGGCGGCCACTTGAAATTACAAATCGAATTTGGACCCATTTTTTTGTAGTTTAGTGTAAAAAAAAATAGTAAAAAAAATCGCAACATTTTTATTTTCTTTTTACTTTGTTTCAAGCAAATCGGTTCAGTAGAACTGGCGGAATCGTGGCCGCCAGCTCGAAAAACGTGGTTTCGAGATAAACGCGTTTAAAGTTTTGACTTCCCTTGCATTAACATTAACATTGCTGGATAAAAATGGCCATATCTCCTTAAGTATTTCGAATTTCAAAAAACCCTTTTAGGGTTATATTCTTAAATGTCCAAGCTATAAAAAAATGCAAAAAAAAAAAGTCGAAAAAAATTTTTTGCTGAAAGAGAATAGGGCCTTAAATCACAATATGAATTATATTTTTATGCATAATCTTAGTTGAACGATTTAATAAACTTGTAAATTAAATTCTTCAAAACACTTGATCACGGTTTTTTTTCAGAACTCTCTGTCTCTTATCTTTGAAATCCTCCCTTTTCCTTTTCCTTTATCGAAATCCCTGACCTCTGGGCTCGCCCCAATCCTTGCAACAAATGTTATAGCATTTAATAATTTTTGAGTAACCCTAAATTTAAAATTTTAATTTTAATATATATTAAATATATATAAATTATACTTTAATTTTTACATTACTAAATTTTAGTTAAAATTTTGACTTGAATTTTTACTTTAATTTTTGGTCAACTGTATTTAGCTGACATTGAATAAATAAATCAATAAATTAATAAATAAAAAAATAAATAAACATAGTTCATTTTCCAAAACTTTTTTTATTCATGGCAAGCAGTGTTAAGGGTATAACAAATTTGTTTTCCTCAGAATTGGGTCCTGCTTTAACTTATTTTTCCCGTGATTGCATTTACATATTCATTGTTTTTTTGTTGTTTTTTGGGTCACTTAGGCGTTTGCGGGGGGCGGTGTTTGGCGCCGCAAGTTATGCTACGTAACGGCACGGCAGGACTCACATTAATACAACGACTTTCGATTCACAATTTTTACATTTCCATTATTTATTATGTTCATTTTCTGCAGTTCACAAAGTTTACTGACTCACAAAATTTGAAGGAGCAATTGAGTTTCCTGGAATGCGGTTAGATTTACGACTGTGCAGCACAAGCGACACCATTACCCACTTTATTAAGAACCCATCAGCCAGACAGCGTGGAATTATGCGCAGAGATCACTCAATCTCAGACAATTTACCATGCCATGGGTCGGAAAGAGATAAAGCATCATTGGCGATAGAGTCTGTAGCTCCGCCCACTTGAATCGACGGCTCGCATTGGCTGCCAGCTGCCATGCTGCCTCTCCATAAGGTGTAGGTGCAAGGGAAATACTGTGAGTGTGTGTGTGTGTGTGTGTTGCTTCTCTCTGAATGTAAGTGAGTTTGAGTTTGCATGTGTGTGTGTGCGGAGAACGGCAACATATGGAGAAATCGGTAAACAAATCTCAATAGCGATCAACGAACGATCTCTGACTGAGCTAATGACACAGCGGTCTGCATGTGTGTAAACAACCGAGCCGAGCCGTGTACAACAAGTTTCTCATCCATGTGAGCAACAGTGGGCCAGGTTTGACGAAATCTGTGACAAAATAAAAAGTGGAATTAAATTGACGGAGATCATCAGAAAAATTATAGTTAATTTATTTTCAATTTGTAATATTCTTAATAAAACTAAAATGTTTTTACTTTAAAAACTAATAACATCTCACTTTAACACCATAAAAATATTTGAGCTTAAATAAAACGAAATACAGTCAAACTTCCCTAACTCGAACTTCCCTAACTCGAATTTTCTCTAACTCGAACAAAACCGAGTGGCAATAGCGTTTACTGAGCAAATTTCATACAATTCTACTTCCCTAACTCGAACTTCCCTAACTCGAATTTCTCCCTAACTCGAACAAAAATATAGGCCCGTACTTCTGTAAGTCGAATTTTTCGGGAAAATTCCCAATAAAGTTCGAATTTTTTTTCGATTATGTTTTATGCTTTTGTTACCGGCTCTTTTTGATACGTAATATTGATGTACATTAACATATTGTGATGTAATTTGATAGAATATTGCATCAACAATTATTTAGGCTTGTGAAATTGTTATAGGAAAGATGATCGAAATGTACTTCTTTGTCGTACTAAAATGTTTAAAAATGTTTTAGGAAATATTCAAACTTATTAGTAGTTAAGAAATTTGAAAGTAGACCAAATAAATAAAAGTTGCTGAAAAATGTGGTATCTCAGCTAAAACATTTTTCATTATATTAAAAAATTAAATATTAATTATGATGACATTTGAATCGGGAACTTCTTCTGGATACAGCAAAAGAACGAAGAAACCAATTTTTGAGAATATTGTCAGGTCTTGAACAAACTGGAATCCATTTTTGTTGAAAATAACATGAAAAATTTGCAATTTGAAATGTATTTATGATTGAATGCAACTATAGTTTCTTTAAAAAAAAAAAAAAAAAAATTCCCTAACTCGAAGTCTCCCTAACTCGAACTTTTTTCTTGGATAATGGTGATTCGAGTTAGGGAAGTTCGACTGTATATCTTATTGATCTGAGTGGATCTTATGATACTATTTGTATAATTAAAGAGTATTTATGGATATTTTCTATAAATATATTATTATTTTAAGAAGGTGGCAAATATGATTAAGTTGAATGTAAAATTTCATGTGATTCGCATAATAATAATAATAAACATAATAAGATAATAAACTAAATGACGATTTAAGTATTTTAAGATAATGGGCATAATTTGGATAAGACAACAATATAAAAGTCTTTTATCAGTTATATCTCCGTAAATTTAATTTTATCCAAAGCTATCACAAATTCTTTTATCTAATATAAATGCCATTTTGCCCACTGTATTGATCCCCACACAATCGCTGAGATTTACTTTAACACAATACTTATTCGTATGCGCCCAACGGCAATCAATGATCACTGGTTGGGTCTGCTCCCGGGCCGGTCCATTCAGTTCCGTGTGGGTTGTCTGAGTAAACGGTTTAAACTTTATATGCGCCCCCCTCAATATTTGGCTGGATCGTGTCTTTAAGTTTCTTTTAGCGACGGTGTTTTGTTAGAAGCGTTAACTTTCTTGTGACATGATAGTTTATCTATGCAAATACCAATCGACAGTGTGTTCAAATTGAGCAATGTTACTACACGAAAGTGCCAATATGGAACAGAGTGTGCCCGAGAATCTTAGCACGCATGTGATTAAAGACTGTGAAATGAAATTGCAGGCGAATAGTCACGATCCTGCGGATAGTGAGAATGGATCCAACTCCAATAGTGATCTGCCCACCAAAGATTCAGCCTCGAATTCCAGTGCAACCACCCCAAATATAACAACCACCAGTAGCAGCCCCACAACCAAAGTAAAACTAAGTTTCAGTGTCGATCGTCTGTTAAGCTCTGAGCGCACAGATCCTTTGGCATCCTTAAGCGCGACACCCTCTAGACAGTGCTGTGATGGTGGTGTCTATGCCTGCTGTACATTTCCGAGCTGCTTTGGACAGACAGCGGAATCTGCCAAGCATCCACCCTTATCTGCTCCACATGGCTACGCCTATGCAGGATTGGATAAGTTCTATCCGGGCATATATATGGATTACAAGTCGGTGCTAAGACCGACGCCCATACGTGCGGCTGAGCATGGTAAGAATGATCAGAAGTGCTTCAATTTACGGTTTTTTAGTAAGCAAGGTCTACTAACTATTGGATAAAGAGATTTAAAAGCATGAAAATGGACAGTTAATTAAGTGCTTTATTTTTAATTTAAGTATAAAATGTATATATATTTAAATGCGTACTAATAATCAATACTTCCTAATTAAATTTAAAAATATCTATGATAATTATCAACATTTGAGTCTGATTTAGCATAGAATCAATTTTACAAAACGATTATATTTGCCATCTCAAGTATCCTATGGAGCTTAGTGATCACTAAACCAAATCTAACACAGATACATTAAATAATAAGTAAGAATCAAAAAAAAAGAGAGCTTGAAATAGTTAAATGATAATTAAATCTGAACCTTTCAAAGATCCAAACAGAAAAAAGATATGGAAAAAATTTAAGGACAAAAAAGATTCATCAGATCAAAGATACTCCTTTTTTAAATAGTTATTAAGAGTCTTCAAAATATATCTTGAAATAGTTTAATGACAAATAAATCCAGCTGATCAAAGATACTCCTCTGCAAATAATAACAATAACTCAAAGTTCAATATCCCTTCAATAAGCTCTGTTCTCTTGCAAAAACAACGTGTAGTGAGCGATCAAACGATGCGCCATGGAAGTTTTTCCCATTTGCCAATCAAATTCCGACATGTTCTTTGAGACTTTTACTCATTATAAACTGCATTGCGAGCGCATTGTACTCGTAAAGAGAAAAGATAGAAAATGTACATTCCAAGAAAAACTTGAAACACTTTTGGTCTCAACCAAATGGTTGGGCCATAAATTGTGCGTTTTTATTGGAATTATTTTTTGATCTGTGGCCATATTGTGCAATATTATTGTAGCCAACTGTTCTTGACGAAAACAATTCGTTTGTTGAAATCGAAAATCGTATTTGAAATCGACAAATAGATATCTATTTTGTAGTATTTACGTTACTTCCTGCTGTTTTGTATATCAGGGGACGACTCATGGACTCATGTGCACTTTGATCTTGTTTTTATGAAAAATAGTGAGAAACATATTTTGTATATTGTTGGCTGTCGATTGTGGATTGCTTGTGATTGTTCAACTTGTTTGCCCTTTGTCTTTGTTTTATATACAATTCTTATCAAGAGGGTGTTAAATAGCCAAGTGCTTCAAATTTGACGTCTGCAAGCGGAAGTTGATGTTACACAATGTCATCGATTGTCAAGAAGATGGCTGATTGTAAGAGAAAAACTTTAATTAGAAACGTTTACAATACTTCCTTAAGTACATACACTCCCCTTTGGTTTGACTCATCAATAACGAAACCAGAAATCACTTTAATCAAGAACAACAACATTTTCGCCTTAATTTCCCTTTAAAGCGGCTAACAAATTAGCGCCACATCAAAATAAATTGGCCATCAATTCAATGTGAACATTTATGAAAATTATTATCAAAATTAAATGATTCTTAAACACATTATCTACAGCAGCAGTGTTGAGAGGGCGAAAATGAAATGCCAATTAGCACGTGGCATAAAATTCGACATTTCCTCAATCAACAACCAAAAGAATAACAAAAATAAATACAGCCCAGAGTTTTGAAGTGTTTCATCAATCCTGTGCTACATTAAATAAATTAAAATCAAAAGAACAAAAACCAAATTAACAACAATTTATGAACAAATTAAGTATTGGGCTTAAAAATAAACTGACTGCTCAGAACGATCGATTGAAAATTAAAATTCGAAATACGAAAATTTGAAAATTGAAAACCGATTGAAGCGAATTTGTTTATTTGCTTGAGCAATTGGCCCGTCATTCAGGGGCAGCCAATCGATCCAAGTACAATATAATGAATTGTTCCGTTTGAGGAGCCCCTAAAAGGAGCTGAAACTCTCTGATAGATTGGGGCGCCGGTGGGGCCAACTACTGTGTCTGAGTATTGAGGCTGCCGTTTAAGTTAATGACATGCAGCATTAAGTAATTGACTGACTGAGGAACTGGCCAACTGACTGATTGTAGCTATTCCATGCTTTGGTATTTTTAGGGGCCAACCGAGGCCAACTATTTACACAGCCACCCACTGTGGTGGCCCAGGCTGGCCAGGCTACCTGTGGTGCCAAAGTTATTTCACTAGAGAAAAACTCAGAGTAAGATGCAAGAGAGGAAAGAGAGGGAAATGGAAGATTCTCTGTGCATTCATTTGTGATGGATTGATCGCATCGCATAGCACATCATAAAATACCATAGCCCAACCATAGTCACAGTTCCAGGTTCCATATTTCTCCAGCTATACAGATCTTCAGCTATTTGTTGCTGTTTGCTTGTTGCTGCCTTGGGTGTTGAGTAGTTTGTTTGATTGTTTTTGCTTTCTGGTTGGCGATCGATCGATTCATCGATCGATGGATCGTTGAAGATCTTCAAACTTTTTTTTTCTCTCTGTTTTGGTTGTGCTTATTTATGTATCATGTTGGTGAATGCTGCGGGTAAGAGCCCATAATTTGGCGCCACTTGCCTAATTAATTTACAATTTATATGTTAATCTAATTGCTTGTGTCTTCCACAGATCAATGATCATTGATCAACACATTGAATACGTGTTGGCAATATATAACCTGCTGCTTTAAAACATCTTTGTCATAGTTTCCACTTTCACTGACCCAGGGCAACAGCTCAGATCAACTCTAGATCGATTGTAGATCGCCTTATCTATATCTCTATAACCGATCGTATTTAAGATGCTTCAGCACATAATTTCAATCAGTTATCAGCCTAATAGTGCTGAATACAAAAATATACAACTAATTAGCAAGTTGGAAGTTTTAAGATCGCGATAAGATAGTTTTATGATGATGATCGTCAATTGAAACGAAACCACCTTGTGTTTTTTTTAAACTGTACTGTGAATCTTCATACAATAGAAATTAATAATCATGTTGATAAAATTTAAGATTACACAAATTTTACGACAAATGTTAAATGTATTGATCGATCAGTGATCTTTCTGAATTCGTGGGATTTATTCGATTTTTCTTGCAAATGCACTCTGCTTTTCGATCCTCATAAGTAGACTACAGATTTAAGTATAGACTCGTATTTTGTCTAGTTTTTTCTTAACTACCACAGGGTCAGGAATATCAACTGAATCCATCTGGTCATCTGGTCAATGAGAACACGGAATTCTCATAATTTACCCTCACTCTCTCTTTCCAGCCTTGCACTCGAAATGCATTGAATTTGTTTATCCAAAAGTGGACTCGGAAAATATTCGCAGAGCCATTAATACGATCTCACAATGCAAATAAATCGATTACAATTGTAAGCAAGCCATAAATTAATAGCCACAAATAATCAAGATAGGGATTTGGATCTGGCCAGAACAGTTCAGTCAGTCAATGATTTAAAATGCGCCCGGAATGATCACAACTCATTAAGATATTTACCGTATTTAGGGGTTATTTACATACAAATATATGTATCTGTATCTGAGATGCGGCAATTAAGGTGAGTCTGAGGTGTTGAAATCAATGGAAAACTCATTATAACAAACCGGCGGCAGTTGACAGAAGCCAAATGCCACCAATTAAGCTGCACAGTTGCACATGGCGGACACAGATACAGATACAGATACCAATACAAATGCAGATGCAGATGCAGAAAAAGATACAATTGCAGCGCATTTCCGTTGCAGTGTAAATAGACAAAAAAGATCGCTTGAGATTTGAGTAAATAAAATGCAACATGAACAAATAATTAGACGCATGCCGCGAGCACAAACAAATTGGATAATCGTTTTCAGAGTTTATAAAAATCCAATAAAAATGCATAAACTAGTTTAATCGTTGCCACCAACAAAAACTATTAGCTCATAAGTTGGTCCGTAGTAAGCGTATTTAAAAAACATTTAGCTACTAAACAAACACACACATACACGCATAGATACACACTTACCCCTCCGTTCCCCTCCCCCTGACACATCTCGAGCCCCATGTCGTGCTCGATTACCCTAAATAAGAGATATTTGCTGTTGTTCTTGTTGTTATTGTTGTTGTTGGTTCTTGGCGCTGTGGTGTAAACAATTTGTTTACCTACAATGCTGATTATTTCCAATTAAGTGAAAATTTTATTATAAACAAACTCATTTAAATATTTTCAACGTGCGTTTCATTCAAAATAATTTACTCAACAAATTTTTCGAAAATTGTATTTTAATATTTTCTCATGTCGATTATTTGTTGTTCAGTTTTAGTCTGTGCATTTAGGGAAATGCGTAAATTGTATTTCAAAATATATTATTTTTCCGGCGGATATAAGTTCATACATAAATAATTAACCATTGAGGATGTCGGGTGCCAACTTGTAAAAATAAATAAAATTCTTCCATTTGGAATTTTCAATTGAAAAACATTTTCCTTAAGTGGGGAAACTCTTGAAAGACACAGATAAGCGGAGGTAATTAGTTAGAGAGCGATAAAAATGTTGAATAAATTATTGATTCAAAATTATTTTGATTTCCAAAATACTTTTGTAAAAATTAAGTTCAAGTTTGTATTTATATATAAATTCAATACTTTATATTATATATGAGATATGTATAAAAATCTGAATGAATAAACGAATATTTAAATATAAAACTATTTATTTTATTGCAAATAATTTTAATCAACTTTTATATTATATAATAAAATAAATAAATATAAAAAAAGTAAAACTGTTTTGTTTTATAAGTATCCTTTAAGAACTGAAAATTATTGATTGAATATTGGTTGATACCTTAAAAAAGGTAATTGTTCCTTCATTTATTTTTTTATTATTTTTTATAATTATATATATTTATATTATAATATTTATTTATTTTCATTTATCATTACTTATAATCCTGATAATAATCCCTTATAATCGTTTTGTTGTCTTCTATTGGTAGCAACATTTCCCACACTGGCAACAAACGCACTTTTGCGCTTCCATCAGCAGCAACAGCACCAGCAACATCATCAGCAACAGCAACATTTACACCCGCAACAGCAGCAACAACAACAGCAACAGCAACACAAGGCAGCAACTTTATTGCACAGTTCAACATCGGCGGCTGCGCTGCTGGCGCCGTTAAATAGTTTAAAGACGCTGCAGTTGACGCAGCAGCAACGTTTCTTAACAAAGGCAGCGCAGCAGCAGCATCTACTGGACATTCCCACAACCGCAACAAGTGCTGGCAGCTCATTACAAAATGGCGGGCACACACACAACAACGGCAGTAGCAGCAACAACAACAGCAATAGCAGCAGCAGCAATCACAGCAACAACATCAACGGCAGCAGCAGCAGCAACAACAATGGGAAACGAAAGCGTTCGTGGTCACGTGCCGTTTTCACGAATCTGCAGCGCAAGGGACTCGAGATACAGTTCCAGCAACAGAAATACATAACTAAGCCAGATAGACGCAAGTTGGCGGCCCGCCTGAATCTCACAGATGCTCAGGTTAGTTTAAATTAAGAGAAAATATATAATACTTATGAGCAAACTCTAGAATCAAATTGCATTCTTACAGGTGAAGGTGTGGTTCCAGAATCGACGCATGAAATGGCGCCACACACGCGAGAATCTGAAGAGTGGCCATGAGAAGCAGCCAGCGTCGCAGCTGGGATCCGGAGCAAGTGCTGCCAAGCCAATGTTGTTCTCGACCGGAGCTGTTGTTGCCAGGCCGCATGAGACGTTGGACTACAGCTCCGACAGCTGCTCCAGTCGAGAGCTCAGCGACAAACTGGACGATGATGATAATTTTGAAATAGATGTGGTAGAGTAATTTGTAGAGTAAATTGAATTGTTGTAGAGTGTGGAAATCATTGTGAGTCATGCAGAAATGAATGAAATTTATTGAAGTGCCCGAATTTAACTTATTTGTCATTTAATATTTAAGTAAATTATCATGTAATAATTATAATTAAATAAATGTTTTTAACTTACCAAAAAAAAATTTATATTTTAAAAGAGTAATTTGTGGAAATTATGTATGAAAGGAAAAGGGACTTCAGTTCAAACCTCTTTCAAAACAATATAAAACTTAAGGGTATACTTTGCAGATTCTTTTGAAAAAATATGGAAGGGAATATGTCAAGTTATTAGCCCGAAAATTATGTATTATAATTATCAGAACATTCAAATGAAAGTTTCGTTTAAATAATGGAAATACTTCCTGCATCACAGTGCTTGGAAGCTGCAATTCTATTAGATCAATAATATCATAATTGAAATGCTCCAACCAATTAAAACAATACAAGTTTATGAAAACAAACATATCCGTTAATACTCGTACTCATCATAAAGAGCTCCGAATATTTTTGAAATTTACTGCCCATCTGTTCATATTACTCTCTTTTCGTTTTCTCTCACGAGACTCTCTATTCTCACTCTTCATTCTGACTCCCAGTGCGCTCACAATAACAACACGCAATGCCATTTTCTTATGTGTATTTACTTATTCTTTCACATGAACAACGAAAATTTAATTAGGGGTATACCGCTGTGATCAGCACAATTTGGAACTGCGACGAGACCTTCTAATCTATACAATGATAAAACCCGATACCGACGGCAACGCAAGACGTACGACAAACAGTTGGTCAAGCGCGGGGGCAGCTGACGGAGCGGATCACAGAGAGACAATTAGGCAAACAGTGAGCGCCAATTATTGACGCACGACATTGAAATATTACTTCAATACGTAATAATATTATTGTTTTACAAATACTCTTATTTGGAAGATTATAAACTAGTGACAGTAGGAATATTTATGTTGGATTAACTTTAATTTTAGCTTATCCTTAGTTAATTATTTTTTCTGTTTGAAATCATTTGTAAATTATTATTTATTATTATATGTACTTTATATAGGTTTCTTTATAGCTTAAAGCTTGAATATAATTTCTGCCTGGAGAACAAAATTTTGTATATATTTTGGACAACCCTTAGCTTTCTCTCAATAATTATTAATATTTTATTTTTTAAAAACTATTTTTTATACTAGAGAACATTAAAGTTTCCGTATTGTATTAAACTTTTCTTAATTCCTATGCATATTCTATCTCTCAAAAGTATTAAGAATAGAAAACTGAAATTCTGGAAAGAGTATTTGTATAACGACTAGCCGAATATTGTGTTTCCCTTCTGTTGTTTTTCTCGAGCTTCGTTTGCTCAGTTTGTTGGCAATAAGTGAAGCGAGCGGTTGAAATTTCAGTAAATGCGATGCGCGGCAATGTGAAGGCTTAATTATACGTTATATTAGTTGTATACGATCGCAGCTTGGAACAGTTGAAGCTATATAATTAGATAGAATTTAGTGAAAAATGGGCAATGTGCAGGCGCGACAATTGGAGCCTCGCAATGCGTCAAGTAGACGAAGTAGTGAGTGTTACATGATCAACAGCAACGACAACAACAAATTGATAATCCTTTTAATTAAGGCATCCTGTGGAACTTTCGCTATCCGAATGCCAGTAGACGACGCGACGATGTCGCCATGATTGTGCACAACTCCAGACTGAGCATTGTCGAGTGGCTAAATCTTCTGGAGTTGCAGCAATATGAAGGTCAGTTTGATCAGCCAATTGTGGCATTAACTCACGTTGCACATCCGCTCAAGCAGCTAATCTGCAATCGTATGCCACCGTTGACGATGTCGGAGATATAACCGATCGGGACTTGAAGCGTTTGGGCATTCGCAGCATGACCCATCGCCAGAAAATGCTAAACAGTTTGCTGGGCGTACGTGCCAAGCGCAGGCAGTCCATGAATCTAGAAGGTAAACCTATTGCCAATATACGGCTATTCAAAGATAATCTACATATAGATACGGCTGCTTTATCTGTCCAGCAATGCGTAGTGCTCTCTGTGCGGTGCCCGTTCCAAGACGCAAAAGTTCCTGCCCGTTGGTTTATCTAGATGCCAGCGCCACTGATAATATGGCTGGGAGCAATGATAGCGGAGGAGCTGCTGCTGTGATTACCACCAAAAGTGGCAAGGTGCTGAAGCAATTGACTTTCGATGACACTACAACAATGTAAGTATAGATTAAATACAAAAGGAGCAACAATTTTGCATAAACTTACATAAACCAGGCAAAAAATGCTTATATTTTGTATGTAACCAAATCTACTTTTCGAATTTTAATGTGAAAAATTCTTAAGAGAGTTTAATACCTATAAAAAACTGTAGGTTTTTCAATTTAAATATTTCATAAAACAATTTTTTTGTTGAATTTTTTGATGTGTGTGACTGATATTTTAGGGAAGTTTTTAAATTCGATATTGACATTCTCGAATAATGAGCAAAAAGCAGCGCCATACAAAATTTCATACAACAAAAAAAAATTGTTTGGTAAATTGTACAAAAATATTTAATTTTGTTATTGAAATACAATTGAGTTTTAATATTTTATAAGTTCTACTAAAATGTTATAAACAAAATGAAATTCACTCAAAGTTTTATATTTTAAGTCTTTAATTCAATACAAAAAAAATATGTGGTAGCTTGTACAAAAATATTTAATATTTTTATTTAAATATAATTGAGTTTTAATATTTTATAAATTCTACTAAAATGTTAAAAACAAAATTAAATTCACTCAAAATTTCATATTTTAAGTCTTTATTTCAATACCGAACGTGTTGGAAATTCGCAATAACATCCACATCAATAGCGTCCACATTCACTCCCGAATCCCTTTGCAGTCCACATGCACTAAACTAAGCAACCACTTCTTCAGTCACTCTCCTGAAAATATTTCAATAACAATACCTCTGCGCATGTCCCAAAAGAATTTCCCATAAAAGAAAGTAAGAAACAAAATAATAAAACCTTTTACTGTTAGGCGGGCGGCATAAAAATCTTGAAACAAAACACAAACAAGTCGGAAAACGCGAACAACCCTCACAAGGACATTTGACTTGTGCCAGGGTGGGCTAAGCTCAGAGCGAATTTAGATGGCAAAGAGTGCAGACGAGGATTGCGATAAGGAAAGCCAAGAACAGTTGCAGATAACGCTGAGCAAAGTTTATAGTAAAATTTATTAATAGCTTGGTAAAATAACGTCAAATCAGTAAAGAAAATTGATTGATATAAATAGACTAATGTTTAAATAATATTTTTGGGCGTGCCCAGTCTAAATTAACGGTAACGAAAAAGTCTTCTTGAAAAATGGGCGTAGCAGGTGAGTGATAACAGCTTTTCAATTAATTCATTTGAAATTAGCAAACAGTATATACTTAATTGATTATTATTATTTATTAATTGAATAGAAAACAAAATCGTTTAGTCTTTTTAAGCTGTAACAATTGCTTTACTATATTTTACTATACGCATGGTTTTTTTTTGCACTTGAACTTCAGACAAAAGTTTTTCATATACCAAAGGAGCACATCCTGTGGGAGCGAATTTCCCTTTTCAGCAAAAGCCCGGCCAACGAGGGCAATGTACACACCATACGCAATAAATTACCCATAATAAGGGAAATGCATTTCTCTCTCTCCCTCTCTCTAACACTTTTTGTCTCTCTCGGTCTCTTTGCAGTTATGAGGAATTGAAACCGCGCTCCAAGTGCAACAGTCCGCGTTGGGGCAACATCGCTGACGACATGGAAAACGGCAATAACAGCAATGGGTCCACACCCATCGCCTCCTCGCCCAATCCCAACGAGCAACAGGAGGCGATTGCACTGAAAAAGGCACTCGAATGGGAGCTAAGTTTGGATGCACGAGAGCTACGCTCGCATGCCTGGTACCATGGCGCACTGCCCCGGCAGCGGGCCGAGGAGATTGTCCAGCGAGAGGGCGATTTTCTAGTCAGGGACTGCGCCTCCCAGCCGGACAACTACGTGCTCACCTGTCGGAGCAAGGCGGCGGTCTTGCATTTTGTGCTCAATAAGGTGAGAGAAGTGGGAAGTGAGGAAAAATTAAATGAAGCCAAGACTTCGATCAGATATCTTATATGGCAATAAGTGATGTATATACAAATTATAAATCACTTAGAGCTCTCTATATAACGTCAAAAAAATATCGAGCTAAAATACTTTAAAATCTACTCCGCCAAAATCTAGCTGTCAATTTTCTCATATATTTTTACAATTTTAAACTAAACTCTTAACTGAAATCGGTCTTTAATATATGAATGCTGATTTAACTTCTCTTTTTATTAAACAACAGTTGAACTCCCATAACTTTAACTTCTATAACTCGAATTTCTCTCTAATAAAATTAATTAACTTAAGAAAAAGAACTCTATAAGTCGAATATCTCGAATATCTATAACTCGAACCTTTTCTTTGGATATTGGTGATTTGAGTTAGGGAAGTTCGACTGTATTTTAAAGTACTTATGTATCGCAAATCATATTCTAAACATTTTTATATATTATTATTGTATTGCCTAAAAAAAACATAAATCTAGTCTTTCAAAAATTTATGTATAAGAATTTTAATTTTATTAATTTAAATATCGACGAATGAATTAAAAATTTTACTCTCCATTCAATTTTGCAGCTGGTGCTACAACCCGAGACTGTCTACGAGCGAGTGCAGTATCAATTTGAGGAGGATGCTTTTGACACCGTGCCGGATCTGATCACCTTCTATGTGGGATCGGGCAAGCCCATTTCGGCCGCCTCGGGCGCACTGATACAGTACCCATGCAATCGGACATATCCACTCTCCTTCTATGGCCACAAGATTGTGGGCAATCAGCTGCACACACAGATGCTGGCCGGCTTACGAGGGCTGAGTCCATTGAACTCACCCATGGGCAGCACAACAGGTGGCTCTGCCATCTTTCGCTTTGGCCAGTTGGCCAATGAGGCGCCAGCAACACAGCAACAACAACAACAACAGCCGGCGACGCCTTCGAGTCCGCACTGCTCGCCACCTCGGGTGCGTCGTGAGGTGCCGCCGCCGCGGCTGCCGTGCAAGAAGCAGCAGCGCTCACAGAGCTTGACACCTGCCCAGGCCATGGTTGTGTGCAACATCAACAAACAGCAGGAGCAACAGCAGCAGCAGCAACTGCAATTGCAGCAGCAGCAGGCGGCTGCGGAGACAGCCAATGGACATGGCTTGGCACGATTCCAGACCATTGCACGCTGTAATCCCACCAGCGACTTGCAGCTGCAGCCACAGCATCTGGAGAGCAAGTTCAGCACACAGTCACTGCCACGTCCGAGCACTTCGGCGGCGCAGGCTCTGCGGCAACAGGCGGCGGCCAGAATTTGCAGCTTGGCGCGCAACTGCAGTTTGGATACGACCGATAGACCACCGAGTCCACCGCCCAAGCCGCGCAAGGAGCCCATGGCTGCAGTGCTGGCGTATCAGGCCAGCGGCTCGGATTCGGGCAATGGATCCGGTGACTCGGCGCCGGGGGATGTCAGTGAATTGAGCCTACAGCGAGGCGGTGTCATCATTAAGAATCCACGATTCATGAGCAGTTCCGCCTCCAATGGCACATTGAAGAGCTTCACCGAATTCGATGCTTTAGCTGCCGAGGAGCAGCTCTTCTCACTGCCCATCGAGGAGTTCAAGCTGGTGAGTTTGTCTAAATTTTAGACTCTAAAACAACGATTTTTAAAATATAAAATAGATACGAAATTAATGTTACTAAATTAAAAAATAGAGGCATTTTGACTGATTTCAATTTGAATAAAAAATATTATAAATGAAATATAAACTTTAAATTTTAATTATAAATTATATTTTATATATATTTTAATTTATCAAATTGTTTAACTATTAAAATATGAAATAGAAACAAAATTTATGTTGATTTTTATTAAATTATTAAAAAATAAAGGCAATTTGATTGACTTCAATTTGAATAAAAAAGTATAACAGAAATATAAGATCTCTAATTTTATTTATAAATTATATTTTATATAGTATATTTAAGTAATTGAAAGTAATAAATAAATTTTCCAATAACTAGTAGCTCTAAGTTTTCCCATTTATACAGATGATTATTATTTTTATTTTTTTAACAATTAATTTTAATTAATTTTTTTAATTAACTTGTAAAATTTCTCTTCGCCTTTGCAGTGCAGCAAATTTGATTTTGAGAACTTTGTCACATTGTTGCTGCCATCAGTGGAGAATAAGCCATTGGATGGCGATGCACTGAACACCTTTAAGATGATGCTCCTGGAGACGGGTCCCAAGCTGCTGGCGGAGCACATAACACGCATCGATATTGCACTATTCCTGGACGAGCCGGCTAATGAGATGGATTCGTACTTGAGCTGTTCGGGCCTCGAGTTCTTGACGCTGCCACATGGCAAAGTCTTTCGCGAGGACATCATCGAGCGCACGCAGTGCATCAAGCTAATGGTCGCCGTCACCATACTTACCTGTCAAACGGATCTCGATCGGGCCGAGCTGCTCAGCAAGTGGATACAGATTGCGCTGGAGACGAAGACAGCGCTGGGCAATTTGTTTGGCTTTTGTGCCATTATGTTGGGATTATGTATGCCGCAGGTACGAATTCCATTAACTTAAACTACAGTTCAACTGCAGAACCTTCCTACAACGAGCACCCAAATAAGAAATTTACCCCAGTGAAATAAGTATTTGTATGTGGATGAAGTTATTCAAAAAAAAATTTACTTTTAACAAAAAGGTTTGCTGCAGATTTCTTAAAATAATCTTATACTTTAAATTCCGTTTGAATGACACAAAGATTTCTTTAATCCATTAAAAGTGTTTATTTTTCAACTTTTTTCCTCGGTCTCAAACAAAAAATATTTTGATGCAAAGAAATTCTTCAAACAATTTTAGGAGTGACTGCAAAAAAAAAATCTCTTTGCTAGTATTCCTTATAAATTTTTGAAAATTTCTAAAAATTACTATTTTAACCCTTTCTTTCTTCATTTCATACAAAAAGTGTAATTTTAGCAATTTTCAAAAAATCATAAGAAATACTAGAAAAGAGATTTTTCAAAAAAAAAATTTTTTACCTTTAATTGATACCTTTTTCCCTGGGTGTATACTCTTTATATATATTTCTATTATTTAAAACAGCAGTCAAATTAGATAACAAAGAAGTTTTCTCAAAGAAGCTTTTACCATACGAGATTTCTATTGAGTAGATAAATATTTTTCAAAAAATTTCTAAAACCCCTATTAAAATTCCATTCAATTTGTATGCGATTTTCAGATACAAAAATTGGACCAGGCCTGGCACATTCTGCGCCAAAAGTTTACGGACAGTGCATTTACGTTCGAGGCCAAGCTGCGTCCCACTTTGAGCAGCATGAACGAGGCCTCCAATCCGCAGGCTCCGAATACAACAGTTCCCCATGTGCTGCTCTACGCTCTGCTTATTGACAGGCCCGTGATGGATATTATCAATCATGGCAATATTGATGAACGTCCCGCACTCTATAATACCTGCATTGCACCTTGGGAATCGAAGGCTGATGATTTTGGTATGGGCATCAATTTCCAGCATTTGGATGCATCGCGTGGATTTCTCAAGAACTTGGATTTATATCGCAAGAATGCGAAGATCATATTGGAAGAAGCGAGCACTAGGCTAGATGAACTGCTGGCGGATGCCTTTCGGTATGTGGATTTAAACGGCTCATTAAGATAGTTTTTAATCCAATCTTTTACTTTCAGCACCGAATTTCACGTCAAGTTTCTGTGGGGCAGCTCGGGAGCAACGGCCAAGCCCGAGGATCGGCATGGCAAGCTGGAAAAGGTGCTAACCCTGATGGCTGATAAATTTTGCAGCATCAGCGCCTAACTCTGTATAAATAATACCAAAAGCAACGATATTATATGGACTCTAGTTTCTAAGCTGATTATATATTCACTACAATCAAAACTCTATACATTAATACTTATACTAGTCCCTTAAACCCAATCCAAGACGATTCATCTAGCTTCCTGTCATTTCGTGCTGGTTCTACCTCAGCCTATGTGAAATAGAAGCACTTTTGTTACAGTTCAAATAATTTATAAATGAAAACAAAAAAACTAAAGAAAACTATTTAAAGTTTAGTTAAGCCAAAAAAACTACTTAGTATTTGTTAAAAGACTCCATGATATAGCTATCCCCCGTTCCCGTATTACTATAAACTTATAAATGGAAGTAATCAAAATATACCCTACACCCAAAAGTATAGCTATAGACTCTCTGAGAGAGTTGGCAATACCAAAAAATATATATATAAATTGAAGCACACTACCAAAGGCATTTAAAGTCAAGTACTTAACACATATTCAACTAACTAACGTATTATACTATAGATTGGACAATATACACTTAACCAAATTCATTATTTATACATTTATACGAGCATGTACTTGAATGATATAATTTTTTGCAATTTTATAAGTGATAGTACAGTAAACTATGATAAAGAAATAAAGGAAATATAAAAAAAAACAATGTGGATTTGTAATGAATATACGTTCATGTTAATAACAGAGAAACTACAAACGTCATAATGGATATGAAAACGAAAACGAAGACAGCTTTAAGAATTGATTATAATAATTGGATCATTTAAAAAAACGAACTTTAGTTAGGAGGACCCTAGTAAATATTTTTATACATTTAGGTATTTACAATTTGGAGTTTTTCACTATATCGAGACTTGAATGTATTTGGCAAAAGTTTCACAAACAATTGCGGAGCTTAGAATAAAACTCAATTAAAACAGAATTGATAAAGGAAATCCGCATACTAAATTCTTTACATAATTACCAGTATACTTATCTCTCCTTTATTCAATTATTCTAATGTGTTTCTATTTCGAAAATAAAGTTGTAGCTCATTAAGCATTCGGAATTGAGGCAAACAAAAAGATTTATTGCTCTTTTAAGTAGTTTATTCCAAAATAGCTAGCTAGATTAATTTAATCAATTGAATTCATCAACAGATTTACAAAAATTATAGATTAGATAAATCTATAATTACTTAGAGCTACTTGAAGTAATGTCCAAATAACGATAATGAGAGTAGTAGAAAACAAAATGATTGTTTTTAAAACAATTGTGATCTTAAGCCCGGCACTAGCTTTATCAGCCACTCCAGGCTGACTTATCAGAATAGTATGTATGTATATAATATACATGCGAGTATATTTAAGTATATCAAAGTGCCAGCCCAACTGGATGCAATGCCCGTTGACATTGTGCTGTAGACAGTGCTGTTGAACGGTTGTAAGTCGCACTCTTCGCACAAGCTTAAAGCTGCAGTTAAGCTTGAGCTTGAGCTTTAAAGCACACACACACACACACACACACACACACACTGACAATGAGCAATGACACTGTCAGCCCGGCCGTCGGCGGTGGCGGCGGCTTTCGCTGCACTCGCAAACTAACATTGGCCATGAGTGGCGGTGTAATAATTTTGGTGATCGCATTGACAGTCGGCCTCTGCGTCGGCCTCAGCGGCAGCGATGGCGTAACAGAGGTAAGAGCGTTACAAGCTGGCAAAATCCCAATAAAAATTTCATTTTTTACTTTAGGATCCGCCCGCGTTTAGCATTGATCATGAGGCAAACACTTTTCTGCTGAATGGCAAACCATTTCGCTATGTCTCCGGTTCTTTTCACTATTTTCGTGCCCTGCCCGATGCCTGGCGAAGTCGTTTACGCACCATGCGAGCAGCTGGCCTCAATGCCTTGGATACGTAAGTATCTCAACTGGGGATAGTTAGTACTCAACTTCTTATCTGTGCTCATGAGTAAGGACGTGACATTAATTGACTCTCAACGAACTTTGAATGACGACTTTAACACTGTGATCGCTTCTCATACGCTGAAGATAAACAAACAACAATAACAACAAGAAATTTTAAGTTAAGCACACTTTAGACATACACTATCGAGAAGGCAATATATAATTTTCAAAAAGTCATAAAAGTTTAGCGAAACTATTCGCAACTAAACATTTTTTGTTTAAGCATGAGGACAAACGTTTTAAAAGTAGACTTTTACAAAAATTCAAAATATTTAATGGGTTAAAGAAAGTTTTGTATCATTCAAACGGAATTTAAATGTTCATGTTTGATTGAAATGTCAAAATAGCCGTCGTTTCTATTATTATTTCCATAAATCTATATTCATACAGTAATTTTTGAATTTTTTTCTAAGCTAAAGAATATTTAATTAAATTTTATTAAAAGAAATAATATATTTTTATCACTTTGAGAAAATATGTTGCTTGCAATATAGGTTATATTTAGGGATTTACTACACTCTTCTACCTAATTTTTTTACAAGTGTATTGTACACTTTTTTTCCGTTTTTACGTTTTAAAAAAAAAAAGTTAAATTTTTTTTTAATACATATCCCATTCTTACAGTTACGTTGAGTGGTCGCTCCACAATCCACACGATGGCGAATACAACTGGGAAGGCATAGCCGATGTGGTCAAGTTTCTGGAAATAGCTCAAGAAGAGGATTTCTATATCGTGCTCCGACCCGGACCGTATATCTGTGCCGAACGTGATAACGTAAGTTGCATTTGAAGAGATTAAAAATCAATTGCATTTCAAGCACAATTTCCTGCACAGGGAGGTCTTCCTCATTGGCTCCTCAGCAAATATCCGAACATTAAAGTGCGAACCAACGATGCCAATTACATCAAGGAGGTTGGCATATGGTATGCAGAGCTAATGCCACGTCTGCAGCATTTGCTCATTGGCAACGGGGGCAAGATTATAATGGTTCAGGTGGAGAATGAATATGGAGCATATTACGCCTGCGATCATGACTATCTTAACTGGTTGCGAGATGAGACCGACAAGTATGTTGGAAATAAGGCATTGCTTTTTACTACGGACATACCCGACGAACGGATGCACTGCGGCAAGATTGACAATGTATTTGCCACTACCGACTTTGGCATTGATCGCAGTGAGTAGATGAAATATTGTATAGAATCTATTTAAATATATTACACAGAGTTGTGCTTT
The DNA here is from genome assembly GCA_037043495.1 of Drosophila recens. Classification (NCBI taxonomy): domain Eukaryota; kingdom Metazoa; phylum Arthropoda; class Insecta; order Diptera; family Drosophilidae; genus Drosophila; species Drosophila recens. Next base: position 42,463 of record JBAMBJ010000189.1, read on the forward strand.
TAATGAAAATTGAAAAAAAGGACTAATTTTGAAAATTTGGTACTGTAGAAAATTGTTAAAAATATTAAAAAAGGTTGCAACGAAAATGTTTAAGAAATGTAAAAAAAATGTATGACGATAAAAAACATTTTTTAACATTCTTCCACACTTTCCCTTCTTATTGTATATGAATGGATAAAATTTATACAGAGTTGTGATTTTATTAAAATTGAAAAAAGGAATAATTCTGTAAATTTGGTACAATAAAAACTTGTTAAAAATATTATAAATGTTGAAATAAAAATGTTTAAAAAAATTAGAAAATTGTATGACGATAGAAAACATTTTTTAAAATTCTTCCACATTTTTACCTCCTTATAGTAAATGAGATCGATAATATTTGGAAACTGCTGCGCGGTGTGCAGCCCACGGGTCCGTTGGTCAACTCGGAGTTCTATCCCGGCTGGCTGACGCACTGGCAAGAGATGAACCAACGACGCGATGGTCAAGTGGTGGCCAATGCCTTAAAGTAATTAATATATATAAATATAGATTTTATTGTAATAGTATTTAACAGACTCACGTTGTACTCCTTGCAGAACTATACTCAGTTATAATGCCAGTGTCAATCTATACATGTTCTTTGGAGGCACCAATTTTGGGTTTACTGCCGGCGCCAACTATGATCTGGATGGCACCATTGGCTATACGGCGGATATAACCAGCTATGACTACGATGCGGTGATGGATGAGGCGGGTGGAGTGACCAAGAAGTATGATCTAGTCAAGCAGGTGATTGGCGAGGTGCTGGAACTGCCGGAAATAGCGCTGAATCCTGCCAAGCGTTTGGCCTATGGCAAAGTGGAGTTGACGCCCGCGTTGGAGCTGCTGTCGACAGAGGGACGTGCTGCCCTGTCCAAGGGCAAGCCCGTGACCGCTGACAAGCCCAAGTCTTTCGAGGAAATGGATCAGTATTCAGGACTCTTGCTATATGAGACAATCCTGCCCAGCATGGATCTAGATCCCACGCTGTTGCAGGTCGAGGAGCTGCGAGATCGTGCCCATGTCTTTGTGGATCAACAGCTGGTGGGCACACTGTCCAGGGAGGCGCGTATTTATGCTCTGCCACTGAGCAAGGGCTGGGGCAGCACACTCCAGCTGCTGGTGGAGAATCAGGGCAGAGTTAACTTTGATCGCGCCAACGATACCAAAGGCATCTTTGGCAAGGTGACGATGCAGTTGCACAATGGCGGTGCCTTGCCGCTGGACAACTGGACAACCACGGCCTATCCCCTGGAGGCGTACACCATTGAAGCCTGGCGTCAACAGCGCCAAGACGCAGCCCTAGATCGTGCAGTTGCCAACCAGCGCCTTTTGCGCTCCGGACCCATTGTCTATACGGGCAGCTTTGAGGTGAAGGAAGTGGGAGATACTTATCTCAATGTCGCCGGCTGGGGCAAGGGCGTCGCCTATGTAAATGGCCTTAATCTGGGACGCTATTGGCCACTGGCCGGACCACAGATTACTCTGTATGTGCCCAATGAACTGCTCAAAGTGGGTCAAAACACTCTGGTTTTGTTGGAGTATCAACGGGCTAATAAAACCGTCAATGGTTCAGAGCTGCCGGCGGTGCAATTCGATGCAGTGGCTCAGCTGGACGGAGAGTCCGGTGAAGCCCCTCAAATTGCCAAGAAATAAACATTATTACGCGTACATTTACCTTATTTTTTATAATTTACAAGCGTTTCTTTATTTAATTAGAAGCAGTTTTTGATTTTGCTGTCGCAACAACAACCATGACAAGCTAATCTTAGTTGTTAATATTACAATAAACATTGCTTAACTAATTTAAATTGTTAATTTCATTTACTGACTGGCATTATTTATCAAATTTAGTATTTTATTTAGCTCTCTTACAATTGACTTTCGGTATTCGGTAGCATTTAATAAATTTTCAGGCATTTTCACATTTATTGCACAAATCAAATTAATGCAACTTTAGCAATTACAAATCGTTTAATGATATAAAGTATATAGTTTTTTCTTAACTTTATAAATACTTTTATTTATTCTTCTATTAGCTTTATGTTCATTGGCAAAAATGGAGATTCAGAATTCAATTAAATATTTTCCAGAAAAAATACTTTACAATTATTGTTTTTGTTTTAGTTTTTTTCGAGTTTCTTAGAGTATTTCAAAAATGTAAAAGACTCAGTTTGTGCTTAGTATAAATGCTCCGAAATTTGAGTAGATTTATTATTAAAATATGGATCTCTTTTGGGGCAGTGTTGCATAGGAAAAGACAATGAAAAGTTATTAATTCTGATTCTATTACAACTCAGACGTATACTCGTAATTATTTCACCTACTATTTTTGAGTTCATTCTCTTAGTTATGTGTACAGCAAATAGATTGACTTGTTTTATTGTTTTACAACCCATTTAAATAGAGCTCTTGTAATATTAAATACTTAGTTATAAACCCAACTGCATCGAATCTCTTAAAGATATTATTATATGTTATATTTCAAATTTCTTTCGACTAATTCGACAGCAGTCTTTTGTAAAGCCCATTGCGAACCCCAACTCACGTAGTTATAAGTAGCTCTCATTTAATAACACAATAGTAAATGTTGGTTAGACAGAAAATAAGAATAAACCATAAAATTCAAATTATGCAAATATATATCAATTTTTTGCCATTCAAGGCAAATTTGCATTCCACGCATTAAATTTAAGCTCGTCAAAAAGCGATCTACATTTTATTTTACATATTTTTTTTTTTTTTGTGCCCCCACACAAAATTTTCTTGTTTTTTCATTTTTTTGATTGTTATAAAAATACTGCAATTAATATCAATTTGTTGTAGGTTTTTTAGTAATAGATATTGCTGCTTATATTAGGAATGACTTGTGTTATGTATTTTTAATCAAATACCCTTGCAGCTGAGATTCTGTGGACTTTCACTTATTTATAAGCTGACAAAATGAAAGTGTAAATTAAATATTTAAGAAGCCTTCAGAAAACAGAACAGAACTTATTAACTTTCAAATCATATTTATGTACTAAGTAAACATTATAAAAAGTAGATAGAAAATAGAGATCTATTTTTACACGATTTTTTATTAATAGAGAAAATAGAGATCTATTTTAACACGAGTTTTTCTTAATTCGATTATAAGATTGAAAGCTCTGCAAGGGTATTAAGTATTCGGTAAGCCGAAGATAGTTGATTTTTGTTTTTCTGCTTAATTGTTGTGTGGTTGTGTGGTAAGTTTCTTTCCATTTCAATCAATAATGTTTGTCTCATTTCTATACATTCATTAAAAATATATCACAGTTGCATTACAAGTAATTTTTTGTTGTTTTCTCATTTGTCTTAACTTTTCTTTTGTTTTTTTTTTGTGTAGAAATGTATAGAAAATTTATGCAATTGGTTGTTGTATTTTTTTTTTTTGGGCAACGAGAAGCCTACGTAAAACAGCAAAAAATTTGGCAACCTAGTTAATATTTTAGTCAATGTCCATGAAGACGGAATGCGTTTGCGTTTTAGTAGACACATATTTTGTTAGGTATTTATAGTATAGTTTAGTATAGTTAACTAACCGAAGCGTAGATGTATGTATATTTATATTTATAGTTGTTGTAGTTACTCTGAATGTTTCTATTGTTGTTGTCGTTACCTGACCTCTCCCTCTCCTTATCCCTAAAGTGCTGTGGGGGCAGCGTGCGCCATTTGTCAGTGCCATTTGGATTTTTGCGTATAAATATCGGCACGCAAATTCTGTGCAAAACAAATGCCCAAAATCTGTAAGAACATAATGCATTTCAGTAATTTGATTTCATTGAAATTGTCATAAGGAAATCAAAAACAATTAAATAAAGGAAACAAACTGAGACCTGGAAAAACATAACACCAATAGCGGCCGTGGAAATGATAATTAAATTATGTTCTATCCATTCCTCGCCAGACTGGACGCAGCCCTTCTCATAAATGATCTTGGACAGCTCGCCGTGCTGCATTGAATCAAATAATAGAAAACAAAAGAAAACAGAAACAGAAACATAAGCAAAATATACAAGACAAATGTTAAGAAAAATGATTACAAATGTATGGAAAATGTATGTAAGATCTTGCCACAACCTGCGTGATGAGCAGGACAACACATGAGGCAGCGACGCCAATTAAATGCGTCTCCAGCCAATCCTCGCCAGCACGCAAGCAACCACGCTCGTGTATGTTTCTATCCACAGGCTGCATGCATTTATTTACAATGGATTGAGCCTGTAAATTAAGTGAGAACAATAATAATAATGGTGTAACTTACATAGCCCTCCTTGCGCACATCGTAGCCGCATTGTTTGTTCTTGATCACCTCCTGCGGTCGCCGGCGACAGCAGGAGAAGGGAACGCCGCAGGCTTCACGGCTGCCAATTGCAATGGAGGAGCAATTGAAATAGTTATTGCTATCCCAGTCCTTGGGACCATCAATGCCGCAGCATTGCAGCCAATCCTCCTGTATCCAATCAATCAGATTTTGCTGATCTGGATCCTCGCGATAGTGTTTGATGAAAGCCCGCAAGCCCTCGGTGGCCTGATCCTTGATCTGGAAATATTTACAATTTACAGAGAACTATTTTGACTGTATGTTTAAAAAAGTTTACCCATCCTTTGTCCTTGAGCACAAACGCCAGTCCACAGAAGCCAATCTCAGCAAGCAGCAGAACACTCAAAAATATAGCATACTGCAAAGTAAGTTTGTACATTTTAATAACTGATCATATATATGTACATATGTAAATACTCACTGCTCCCAACAGACACGTATTTTCGCGCAGTGCACCCACACTGCCCATGAAGCCGAGCATGAACGTGACCGTGCCCAGTATGATGAGCACAAATGCGGGATCCAATGCGATAAATGTCAATTTGCTGATGTTGCGAAACATGTCCTTCTCGGTCCAGGCCCAAATGCCCACGGCCAGCACGAGGAGTGCAATCATCCAGATGAGTACATTGCTGATGAAGAGCAAGTATTTAAGGCAGCAACTGATTTCACTTGTTTCGCGTCGATATTTACGCACTGCGGGCATTTTGCGAGAGTCGGAGGCGACAACAACTCGACTGCGAATGATTCTAATGCTACGAAATGGTTATGCTTCTATTGCACACTATTACTAATGACTTTTGTTCTATGATTTTACTAAAACGAAAAGCTGTGTTTACCAGCCACAGATTTTCGACTTGGCTGTTGTGCGACTGAGACAATGAATTGTGAAACCTCAAGGTTAGAGCGAGAAGCCAATTCATACAAAGCCTTTTTGAGTCGTCTGTTATTAAACAGTAAGCTTAGCAAGTTGCCAGAACGCCAAAATAAACGTTGCCACATTGTTAAAGAGAGCATTGTTGCCAAAAGCTAAACTAGCCTTTCAAACAAGCTAGAAATAGCCGGAAAATTTTGTTTGGTATCTAAAAAATAAAGCTAGAGTGGGGAAACGATACTTTTATTGATTTTATCCAGTATTATTGGAAAACTTCTCAAGTTCGTCAAACATATCGTCTTCTGCAGCTAAACTTATGTAGGTCTGGTTGCTCCCTATATTTTAAGGGAAAATAGCCATAATCCCGCTAGCCACTATTTTACAATTTATCCCGCATTTGGCAATTGCAGCCCGCTAGATCTAGCGGGGAAATAGCTAAATTGGCAGCACTGTCAATGAGTCTCTCACACTGTTGTCTTAACAGAGCTCATTAGCATTCAACATTTAATAACTTTCCCTTATCAATCAATATTCCATAGTATACGATTTTATCTTACTATGTAAGAGTATAACTCCTCACCTAAAAGAATATACTCAGAAAATAACAGATTGTGCTCTAAATTTAAAAGAATATACTCCCCCATTTAACAGTTGAAGATTAACTCCCGTGGTATTTTCTGTATGTGTTCTTGCGGATGGCGGTATTTTATTTGGCATTATTTCATCGTCGTGTGCAGTAGAGTTGGGCTCTTTAGTTCAATTTGCTGAATAAGTTCAATCGTTCATTTTCAGTCGTGAACTTAATCAGTCATTTAGTTCAGTTGGTCATGAACGATGAAAGATGTGAATAGGCTACAAATGTTCCTTTTAAGTTTGTTTTGAGATTTTATTAGAATAGACGACAAATGTCAATTAGATTCAGGATTATCTTTAATTTTTGTTGGTTATACTTAAAACCTGGCTTATTGAAAATGAGAAATAGGAGTAAATTGGTCTTTTATTTTGGGCTTAGCTAACCTTTCACATTGTTCAAAACTTAAAAAGAAAAAATGGAGTCCAATCGCGGAACTCCATGTATTTTTATTTCATTAAGATATATTAAAATTTTTTTAAAAAATTACTGACCAACTGCGAAATGAACGATTTAGTTCATGATTGACTGAATAAGTTCATCTTAATAACCCGTTCATTTGAACTTTTTCAGAACGAGCGACACAACTCTAGTGTGCAGTTGAAAAGGCAGTAGAAAAGATCAGTACCAAGAAAAATAAATATAACAATTCAACGCAAATAAATACAATTTATAAAGTGCTTTGTGCGTGGATATATGAGATATTTTGGGCAAGTGCACGCATTTAAAGAGCGTGCTTGGCCCTATTACCTATGACGACAGTGAGTTTAGTTTTCTTACTTTTCTACCCTCTGTGTATGCGTGCGTGTGTGAGTTTCGCTGATGGCTGAAGCTGAAAATGTTTAATTAGCAGGCGAAATATGGACAGAATGTATACACATAATACGCCTAACCCAAATAGTTGCAACAAATCAAGCGAAACTCGATAAAAAGTGTAACTAAAGTTACTAAGTGCGCCCTGGAAAGACAATTGGAATCAACCCCCCGCGTTTTAATCAAAGAAAAAAAATACTTGTATGTGTGCGGCTGCTGCTGCGGCCACTGTTTGCAGCGCAGCCCAAAAAGAAAAAAATTGTAATAAAAAGTGAAAATTTAGTTAAATCACATATATGCCGCACTCTGAAAACAATATTTCCGCCATAGAATTTTTTGTAATTTTGTGATTAGCTCACACTTATTACATGCGCTAGCAGTGGCTGAGCAGAAGGTAGGCAGTAGAGCTGTAAAGTGCGTTCTCTGCTTTTGGTCGCCATCATAGCAGAGAAGTCGCGACGTCGTCGACTTCGCTGCCCGCCTCCTTGTATCCGTGTGCGTGCGTGTGTGTGTGTGTGTGTGTGTATGTCTAGCGCAGTTAATCCCTTCAAATATTGTGATCCCACGCTTGAAATATCAATTTAAATTGCAAGCCACTAATTACATATGCAAAATATATAGTTTGTAAAAAGTACAGTGTTGCATTTACAAATAAATATATATGTACATGTACATATATTATATATAAAAATATATGTATGCACTTGTATGTATGTATGTAAGTATATACAAACATAAAACATTTTAGTGTGCAATATGGTGGACAGTGCGTAAAAATCACAACGTCAACGTTTGTTAACTGCTTACTATTTCTAGTGGTTGTTGTTGTTATTGTCACTGGGCTTGGTTGGCAACAAAAAAAAAAGAAAAAAAATAACATTTTCCAAGCAGCGTTTTCAAATGCAATGAAATCAATTGCATTTGACATAGTAAAAAGAATTTGAGTGCTAATTTCGCTAAGCATACATATTTATGTACATGTGTGCATATGTATAGAGAAATGCTGCTGTGTGCTTCTATACGTATACGTATATATATATATACCTGTGTGAGCTAGTGTGTGTGTGAGTGAGCTTACGTGTGTGTTCGACTGAAAATGGAAATTATATAAAACCCCTTTTGTATGCGTGAGGCGCTTTAGATTAGAGGCAGCATGCGGCTATTAGGCTTTAATTATTTTCAACATACATACATATAAATACAAATACAATCATACATACGATCAATATGGCAACAAAAGTTGTTAAAAAACTTTGCCAACATTGCCAAGACTTTGTGAAATTCTGGCAGTTGGCAAAGCGTGCAGCGTGCATACATTGCCAATCAATAATTTGCAAATGCCAATTAAAGGAAGAAAATTATGACTAAAATGGAAAACAAAAAGAAACATTTGAAGAAAATACTTAGATGAGACCATGCTGTGTATGTACATATGTATGTATGTACCAAAACCTTGCTCTCATACTCTCACGCGGAGCAGACTCTTTCCGATCAAGAAAATGACAAAACTACACACACTCTCCTCTACTCTTACTCCCTGTTTTCGCATTAATGTGTTTTTGTTGTTGTTCTTTTTTTGGGGTGGTGGTGGTGGCGCCCCACTTTTATACGCGAACCTTTTCCTGTATGTCCTATGTGTGTGTGTGTGTGTGTGTGCGCGTGTATGTATGTGAGATGTAACAACAACCACCAAAGGCAAAGCTTTTTTGCCCAGCGACTACTACGGCGGCTTCCTTTTGTCTATTTTGACGCTGTTCAAAAAAAAAAAAACCTTAACCGGAACTTTAACGTCGCTGTCGGCGTCGATGCCAACAACGAGGTTTTTCAATATGGCTTCTTTTACTTTTTCAATTTCATCAAAACAGACAATATAAAGATTTCAATGCATGTGCAAGTTTTAGTTTTGTTGGAAATACGTCATTAATTAAACTTTGGCCAACTGCAGCAACATTTTCTTTCTGTGTGCAGTCCTGAAAACAAATGAACTATAATAACTGCAAGAAAACATATAGAAACTTAAATATGTATGTATGTATATTTTACATGCAATCATATGTACATACAAACATATTGAACTGGTGAGTTTTTGTTGCTATCGGTCGTTATGTTATACATACACAATATGTAATGTATGTACGATTCTCAGTGCACAGATAGATGAGTATGCGTGTGTATTAGTGTTTGGCGCTCCACTTTTCTATGCAACAAATTCTTTTATTTTTCCTTCGGCGCTGTTGCACGAAATAATAACGTTTGCCACATACACACACAAATATATGTTGTGGACAAAAAGAAACGTAAAATTAAGTGAACGTTGTTATGGGTCTTGTCTCAGGATGATGTTGATGGCCTGTGTTTGTGTGTGTGTGTGAATGAACGTGTGCAAAAACAAAACTTAAAAATAAATAACACACCAAACTATGTGCTTAACCAACACTGCATTTTTGCGATGCAACCAACTCTACTCCCACTTGTACTCTCTCTCTTATGGTCTGTGCTCTCACTCACACTCTAGCTCTCACGTTACGCCGCCGCACGCTCATAAAGCCACCCCCACCCCGAAGGCCCCTTTGTACCGTTAGACGTTCTTTGATCACGTAGACGTGTTTGTTTGTCATCTGTATATCTGTGAGTGAGTGGGAGTGTGTGTGTGTGCCATTTATTTGCGCTTTGCTTGCCACCCGGTCAAACAGTTGGCAACACTGCACAGGTGCTTTGATTTTTCCGTCCAAATATATACACTACACACATTCAAATAATTAAAAGAAAGTTTTTCATTGGCTTTCCCATGGATTCTACTGTGGATGAGATGTGTCCCTATACCGTTCATCAAATACAACTTTTTAAAGTATAAAAATGTATACCCTTTATCCATAAAATTGTCAACTTTTGTTAATTTGTTGAATTCATAAAATGCTCCGTGTATTCGTTACAATACTCAAAGTAAATAATCTAACTTTATTTTTTTCTGGACATTACTACCTAAAACAGACTCTGTTCTGTTTTCAATCGTGTACATTAATTTTTTTGTGCATTACATATGAATATATTTTTCTACTTGCACGTTAAAGTGTGTGTTCTAAGCAGTGCTGCCAGAGTCGCTTTTTTCTCCGTCAAATCTGAGCTGTTTTCAAAGGCCATTTGCTAGAAAAATTTGCAAACAGCGGCCAGCGGGAATTCTGGCTTTTTTGTTTGTTGAAATGCTTTTTTCAGATTTTTTTCTAAATGCCTAAATGAAGGGGAAATTAAAACCCAAAATAACATAATTCGCTTTGTGAAATGTCAAAATAATGACAGCACTTACAACATTTTTAGATTGGAGTCAATTCCTATAAGGATTCTGGGGGCAACAATACTTTTGAAGAGTTGGTTGCAGGATTATCATATCAGGAGAATGAGGACAACATCGATGAAATTATTCACATCTTATAAATAAAAGATCAGCTGCTGCTCAAATGGCTCACTTTATTTATAAACAACTGTTGTTGTGCGCTCACTCTACCCTTTTCGGGATAAAAAACAGAAATTAATGAATTGAAAAACTAGCTTTTTTATGGATTTTTTTAAATAAATTGTTCAGCTCTTTTGCATCGTTCCTCCCGTCAAAAACAGCTTTTTTTTTTAAACAAAAGTTGGCAGCACTGTCAGAACTTCTAAGTGTTCTGAATGCAAGGTATTTTCTAGTCGACCACAATCGACTTAATTAAGTTGTGCAAATGTTTCTTATATTTAATGAGCAGCATAGAATTACTTTTGATAACCTAACATTAAAGCAAATAAAGAAATGAAAATTTATGCAGAGAATGTTATGTTATGTCTTGTATTTGAGATGTACAACGAGCATTATTGCAATTTTCTTTTTTATAAATCACAAAACGTTGGCTGATAATGTAATCAAGCGAGAAACTTAAAAGTGCAGGCAGTGTAAATTCATATGCATAAGTAATGTAGGGTATGCGCATACATCCTTACTTACATTTGTTTGTGTAGTTTCTGTCTCCGATTTTAACGCCAGAACGACACACAACCCCTACTTTTAAAGAGCGAGAGATGCTCTCCCACACGAATATATGTATGTTGTATGTATAAACGACGTTTACTGTTTTGTTTACCTGTTCGTCAGTGCAAGAGAGGGTATGTATGTATTTGTGCGGATGTGTGCGTGCGAAACTTGTACTCTCCTCTCCCTCTCTCTCTCAGTTCTTTTATGGTTCTCTCATTTACAATTACAACTTTTTACTTGCGCTCGTTCATGCGTTTAGATTGTTTTTGTTGTTGCAGTGTTGAGCAGTGTTGCCATATTTCAATCATCAGAACGTTCGTTTGGCTGGGGGTCACACTTGTCAATCTGCCGAAAACTAGAAACTAGAAAACTGACCCATGATGTTTATTGAGTTTGTGAATATTATTTTTCAACCCCCACAAAATCGGAAATAAAACAAAATGTACAACGATGTCAATGAAGTACGCTTAATAATAAAATTGATTTGAAGCGAGCAAGTACAAAGTACAACTATAATAGACGTGTTTAACAAAATTTACTCTATTTATTCTGTGCAATTAATTGTTAACTAAAGAGCACAATTTTATTATTTATTGCAGAGCTGAACAAGGTCAGCAGCCGTTGCAGCAGTTCAGTTTAAATCAAACAACAGGCCCACATGTCCGGCAAGACCGAGGCGGACTCCAAAGCCGCCAGCGGTGGCGGCGGCGGCGGCGGCAATGGCAACTCCAATGGCAGCGCAACGCCAGCGCGACGCCTGCGCACGCGCAACTCGACCGGCGGCAGCGGCAGCGAGTCGGCCAAGAAGAGCATCAACAGCAACAGCCACAATAATAACAACAACAACAACAACAATAGCAACACCAATAATAATAACAATAACAACAGCGAGTCTGCAGCGGCAATCAATGAAGGATCAACAACGCCAGCAACTGGCGCCACTTCCACGCCCGGATCCGTGGAGCGTCCAATGCCCAGCGTGCCGATGAATCATGCCAGCAGCAGCGTCTCGGCCAGCAAGAAATATCACAATAGCTGTCCACATCCCACTCCGACGGTGCACAAGAAGACGGTGCACACGAAGCCGCACAGTAGCAACAAATTTGATCAGGGCAAGAATGAGGAATTCCATTTTGATACACCGCCCGAATGTCCAGTGTTTAGGCCAACGGCGGAGGAGTTTAAGAACCCGTTGGCATACATTAGCAAGATCCGTTCCATAGCGGAGAAATGCGGCATTGCAAAGATTTTGCCGCCCGAGAAATGGTCGCCACCATTTGCCGTCGATGTGGACAAGTTGCGGTTTGTGCCGCGCGTGCAGCGTCTTAACGAACTGGAGGCAAAGACACGTGTGAAATTAAATTTCTTGGATCAAATCGCCAAGTTCTGGGAGCTGCAAGGCTCCTCACTCAAAATACCGATGGTGGAGCGCAAGGCTCTCGATCTGTACACGCTGCATCGCATCGTGCAGGAGGAGGGCGGCATGGAGCAGACCACCAAGGAGCGCAAGTGGGCCAAGGTGGCCAATCGCATGCAGTATCCATCCAGCAAAAGTGTGGGTGCCACACTCAAAGCCCACTACGAGCGCATACTGCATCCCTTCGAGGTCTACACCTCGGGGAAGGTACTAGGACCTACTGCTGCTGCTGCTGGCGCTGCTGCAGCGAGTGTTACGCCCGTTAAGCTCGAGGATTGTGGCACCGATTACAAGGCACACGAGATACCCACACGACAGCAGATAGCGCCTCCGAATGAGAACAACACACGTCGCTCCAAACGCTTTGGCAACTCGAATGCCAGCTGTGGACTCGTCTGTGCCAAGCCAGGAGCAGCTGGAGTCACCATCAAAACGGAGACCAAGGAGGATTTCAAGCGAGATTTGTTAAGCAGCTTCAATGCGGTCAATTCGACAGGTGGTGGTGCCAATGCTGGCCAAACAGCCGGCGGAGGAGGCACTGCACCCGCTCCCAATACACGCGCCACCCAAAAGAAGGCCTCTACAGAGCCACAGCAGCCGCTCATCGATCCACTGATGAAGTACATCTGTCACATCTGCAATCGTGGCGATGTCGAGGAGTCCATGTTGCTCTGCGATGGATGCGATGATAGCTATCACACTTTCTGCCTCTTGCCACCGTTAAGCAGTATACCAAAAGGTGAGTGCACAGGAAATCAAATATTATTTCCCTTATTGGCTAATTGTTGCTTCATGTCCATCCCTTACTTGGACATTTGCTCTATTTGAATTATTCTACCATTAAATTAAAAAAAAACTAGTGGAGCATACTCGACTGTCGAAGACCCCGTACTACTACACTACTTAAAAAATAGTTATGTACTAAATGTACTTTTTGCCCAACACCATTCGGCTACAGTCGAATGTGCTCGACTGTGAGATACCTTGTACATCTGTATGTTCTAGCAAACCTATTTAAACCAAATACGATCAAAATGTAAAAGACAGAATATTCCCAATCCATGAGTTCGGTTGAGATACTTAAAAACATGCAAGCTAAACCTATATTTTCGATCAATTGTTCCTACACTAGCCAGCATAACTCTGCTTACAGTTTTTTTTTTTACTTTAACAGCTATTGTAAGTCAAGTCTTTTTAATAAAAAAAATATTTTTGAAAAGATCGTTTAAATTCCGTTTGAATGATTCAAAAAATTCCTTAACCCATTAAGTACCCATTGAAAAATTTTATTGAAAGTCTACTTTACCAACTTTTATCCTCGATTTAAAAAAAAAATATTTTAATGCAAAAAAATTTTTAAAACAAGAGTGACTGCAAAATAAAATTTTCAAAAGTGGCTTTTTAGCAATTTTCAAAAAATCATTAAAAATACTAGCAAAAATATTTTTGAAAATTTTGGGCATGGACATGGCTATATCGAATCGGTTGTCGATGCTGATAAAAAATATATATATTTTTATGTGACAAAGTTAATAGACCCCTGTAATTTTATTAAGTACGGGGTCTAGAAACCATAAGGACTTTGTTAGATACTAGGAGCCCACCTCTCATTTGCAGTAATATTATGGCTTCCTCCGTGTCCATTCCTTTCTCACATATTTTATTTTATTTTAATTATTCGACTAGGTGAATGGCTGTGCCCGCGTTGCGTTGTGGAGGAGGTGAGCAAGCCGCAGGAAGCCTTTGGCTTTGAGCAAGCAGAGCGTGAGTACACATTGCAGCAATTTGGCCAGATGGCAGATCAGTTCAAGCAGGAATATTTCCGAAAACCCGTGCACTTGGTGCCCACGGAGATGGTAGAGCGCGAATTTTGGCGCATCGTGTCGTCGATTGATGAAGATGTGACCGTGGAGTATGGCGCTGATTTGCATACCATGGATCATGGTTCGGGTTTTCCCACAAAGAGCTCACTTTATCTATTGCCCGGCGATCAGGAGTATGCCGAATCCAGCTGGAATTTAAATAATCTGCCCCTGCTCGAGGATTCGATATTGGGACATATTAATGCCGATATAAGCGGCATGAATGCGCCGTGGATGTATGTGGGCATGTGCTTTGCTGCCTTCTGCTGGCACAACGAGGATCACTGGAGCTATTCGATTAACTATTTGCATTGGGGCGAACCAAAGACCTGGTACGGTGTCCCCGGCTCCTGTGCCGAACAGTTCGAGCAGACCATGAAGCGTGCAGCGCCCGAGTTGTTCTCATCGCAGCCCGATTTACTGCATCAGCTGGTGACGATCATGAATCCCAACATATTGATGAACAATGGTGTGCCCGTTTATCGCACCGATCAGCATGCCGGCGAGTTTGTCATCACGTTTCCGCGCGCCTATCACGCTGGCTTCAACCAGGGCTACAACTTCGCCGAGGCGGTGAACTTTGCCCCCGCCGACTGGCTGAAGATGGGACGCGAGTGCGTCAATCATTATTCAATGCTGCGTCGCTTCTGTGTCTTCTCGCACGATGAGCTCGTTTGCAAAATGGCCTTGGAGCCGGCCAAGCTAACATTTGGTATTGCCACAGCGTGTTATATTGACATGGCCGAAATGGTGGACACCGAGAAGAAGTTGCGCAAATCTCTGTTGGAATGGGGCGTCACACGGGCCGAGCGACGCGCCTTCGAGCTGGTGAACGACGATGAGCGGCACTGCCAGGAGTGCAACACCACCTGCTTCCTGTCGGCCGTTGCCTGCGAGTGCAATGACAAGCTGATTGTCTGCCTGCGACATTACACGGTCCTCTGTGGCTGTGCGCCCGAGAAGCACACGCTCATCTATCGCTACACACTGGACGAGATGCCCCTGATGCTGCAGAAGCTGAAGGTCAAGGCGCATAGCTTTGAGCGTTGGTTATCCCGCTGTCGGGACATTGTTGATGCCCATACTCCCACATCCGTAACGCTCTCGGAGCTACAGGAACTGTGCAAGGAGGCGGAGACTAAGAAGTTTCCATCCTCGCTGCTCATTGATCGACTGAATGCCGCGGCAATTGAGGCTGAGAAATGCGTCACTGTCATTCAACAGCTGGGCATCAATAAGGTAAGTTGCATTCAATAGGGAACTTCTATATTTTAACAGCAGTTCCGGCCTTTAGCTTCAAATGTTTATGTTAAGTAACAGCTGCTAACTTAGAGTTAACAAAATTTCTGGTTTATTTCAAAAAAAAAAAAAAAAACAATCTTTAATATCATAATTTCTCTTAAATAAAATACAAAATTGTACTTTTTTTATTAATATTTCTCGTCCCGTTACAATCATTTAAATAGCATTACACAAACATATTTATTTTAACAGCTGTTAAGTTAGCGATAATAATCATTCATCTTTTATTCAGGGACCGAAATTAAGATTAATCTATGAAAATTTAATTTGAAAATATCTGTATTCACTTTCTAGCACATTATGCTAATGCTTTGATTTATACGCCGTAGGTACGCACCCGTTCCGATCACAATCAGGAGGCAGCTCAGTACAAGCTGACCATGGAGGAGCTGGAGCTGTTTGTGCAGGAGATCGACAATCTGTGCTGCATCATCGACGAGGGCGCCTCAGTGCGGGAGCTGCTCGTGCTGGGCAGACAGTTCGTGGAGCGCGCCGAGTCCCAGCTGCAGCTATCGCTGGAGGCGCTCGAGGAGAGTGACCTGGAGACGCTGATCAATGAGGGCAGCTCGCTGCGCATTGAGCTGCAGCAGTTGGATCAGCTGCAGAAGCGTCTGAAGCAGTGCAAGTGGTACAAACGCTCGCAGGGATTGCGGGAGACGAGCTCCAAGCTCACGTATAATGATGTCAAGACGCTGCTGCACACAGCGGCCGCTGATCTGGATCCCACAGATCCCTATGTGGATCGCGAGATGCGCAAACTGCAGCAAATTGGAGCTGCCATTGAGGCATGGGAATCACAGGCAGCCAAATATTTCCGACGTCTCAATCAGCAGCATGAGCTTGTGGAGATTGAACAGTTTTTAAAGTCCGCCGGCGACATCAATGGTCAGGTGCCGTCACATGGTTTGCTCAAGGATGCGCTGCGCAAGGCACGGGAATGGCTGCGCTCCGTGGAGCAACTGCAGCAGAATAACCATGTGACCTACTGTCACACGCTGGAGGCGATGATCGAGCGGGGTTTGAGTATACCCATCCAGCTGGAGGAGCTCAGCCGGATGCAGGGACACTTGAATAGTGCCCATCAGTGGAAGGAGAATACGGCGCGTGCGTTTTTGAAGAAGGGCACATTCTATACACTGCTGGAGGTGCTGATGCCACGCGCGGATGCCATCAATATCGACTCGGATCTCAAGCCGCGTTTCCAGGATGATTTCCTCAAGGACAAGAATCCCGCCGAAATTGTGGCCAGCTTCAAGCACGCCGAGGAGCAGGAACTGCGCGATATGCGCGACCTGAGGCGCCAGAACATGTCCAAGAACATGCTGCGCGATTTCTTCTGCCTGTGCAAGACCGAGTTCAGTGGCCTGATGCACAACTGTCAGCTGTGCCGCGACTGGTTCCACGACGACTGTGTGCCACCGCCCGCCGGGCACTTGGTGGCAACAACGCCACAACAGAACGGCACGAATGGTGCACTCAATGGTAATGGTGGTACCTTACTGTCTGGCCAACCCAAGTGGCTGTGTCCCAGCTGTGTGCGCTCGAAGCGTCCACGCCTGGAGACCATCCTGCCGCTGCTCGTGCAGCTGCAACAGCTACCAATGCGCCTGCCCGAGGATGAGGCACTGCGTTGCCTGGCCGAGCGTGCCATGAACTGGCAGGATCGGGCACGCAAAGCCCTCAGCAGTCCCGATGTGAGCGCCGCTCTGGAGGCCATTCTCAGCCAG
This sequence comes from Drosophila recens, assembly GCA_037043495.1. NCBI lineage: Eukaryota > Metazoa > Arthropoda > Insecta > Diptera > Drosophilidae > Drosophila > Drosophila recens. The sequence goes on from JBAMBJ010000189.1 coordinate 59,458, forward strand.
CAGCAGAAGCGTCGCTCCGAGAGCAGCAATTGTGCCGTCCTGGGCAGCATCAGCAGTCCACGCAAACCGCGACGCATGCACAATCTGTCCAAGCAGGAGAATAATGCAACCAACACAACGCCACGCTCCGAATCGGATGCCGAGGATGTGGATGATGTCGATGATGACGACGATGATGACGAGTGCAGGCTGCGAATTGTCGAAGATGGCTATAGCAACGATGAGGAGGAGCAACTGACGCGACTGGCGACGAGTAACGCCCAGTCCAGCAGCACTGATCTCTTGAAACTGCTCTCCGACAGCGAAATCGAGAATCTGCTCGAGCTGATGATGGAGGGGGATTTGCTGGAGGTGTCGCTGGATGAGACGCTCGAGTTGTGGCGCATCTTGGAGACAATGCCGCCGACAATGCTGCAGGCCGAGGCCAAGGCGCGTGTGCAGCAACACTTGCAACAGCAGCAGCTGCGTCAACAGCAACAGCAATCCTCGACGACGACGACAACAGCAGCGACGACGACGGTTGCCTCCTCCTCGAGCATTCACAGCGGTGCCGAAGATTCCAATGACAGCTTGCTGGTGCAGAATAGTCCAAGTCCCGGCACTGGTGGCGCCAGCGGCGGCGTCCATGGAGCACGCAACAAGAAGCGACGATCCAATGATGCCAGTGGCGCCAATGCCGCTGTGCCGCGCAAGAAACAGAATACGCCCAAGCAGACGCCGGGCAAGAAGTCAGCGGCGCTGCGGAAAAGCGACAGCAAGGCGAGCACCTCGCCCGGCGTCGATGCGGATGCGGAGAACAAGCAGGCGAATGGTGGCAACACCACAGCAGCAGCAGCTGCAACAGCAGCAGCAACAACTCCAACGGCAGCGGGCACAGCAACAACAACAACTGGCGCTGCCACGCCCTCGCCGGCAGCTGGCCACAAGAAACGTAAGCGCACCACAACCACCAACAACAACAATAACAACAACAGCAACAGCGGCAGCAACAACAGCAGCAGCAACAACAACAATGGTACACCAACAACAGCGGGCAACAACAATACACCAACAGGAGGCGGAGGCGGAGGGCAGAAGAAACATGCGCAACGCACACAGCAAACGGCACAGGAGGACGATGAGGAGGAATGCCGGGCCGAGAATTGTCATAAGCCAACCGGGCGGGAGGTGGATTGGGTGCAATGCGATGGCGGCTGCAACGAATGGTTCCACATGTACTGTGTGGGCCTCAATCGCAGCCAGATTAAGGCCGACGATGATTACATATGCATACGCTGCTCCAAGACGGTCAGTGTGGGCGTGGCCGGTGGCAGCAGCAGTTTAACGGTGACAGCAACAACAACAACAACCAGCAGCAGCATCTCTTTAAACACAACGACGCCAGGCAAGCAGCGAACAGCGCAGTCGGCGCGGTAGAGAGAGCGCAAGAGAGAGAGAGCAAGAGAGCGACGATCGGAAGCAGAAATTATAAACATCAATTTGACAACGGTTGGCAGCACCTTCGATTAACGCTTGTTATTAATCGATAAACTGCAATCGCAGTGTTTACACACATAATTATCACACACACAGATCAGACACACACACACAGCAGCAAGCCGACACGCATTGTTGTTGTGCTAACGGTATTTACTAAGTTTTAGTAAAAAGAAGTCACTTAACGTTTTTTGTAGTACATATTTACTAATTATTGCTATTATTACGCAACGCAAACGTATTTCAAAATGCAAATATGAAAAGAAAACCAATCAACACACATACACACACCCACACACCAACACAAACACACTTGAGAAGTAACAATTAAGTGAAAATCCAACTGTAACATGCAAAATGTAAACAACAATTTTGTAGTCGCGGTAAACATTTTACGTTCGTTAAACGTTCTTTTTTAAATATACATATATATAATATACACATTATATAGAGGTGTATTTTTTAGATATATATAATTACCATTACCTGCTATTATTAGTTTTTGTTAATTTAATTTACATTTTGTGTTCGCTTTTTACGTTTTTTTAATTTCATTCAAAGAGTTAACTATAAACAAAAGAAAAATCCACTCACGAAATACGGGAAATACAATTTGCATATTATTTTTACTTCTGTACATTTTTTTTCTGTTTACTTAAAGTGGAAAGCAACGTAAAATTTAATTGTTATTTTTATAATTACATACGTTTATCCTATCTCTATATAAATATATAGGTATATCTTCCAAAAGCCGTATATGCGATAATTTTGGACGCGTGGCGCGATGTAATCAATTTTCCCTCTTGTATGTTTTCTTTATTTGTTTTTCTTAAAAAAAAAAAGAACGGTCGATTTAAATCTAATAACAAAAATGTAGTATACAAATCAAGTTTTAACTAAAAAAAACAAAAACTTGTTGATAAAACAAAAGATTATATAACACATATTAATATAAATAAATTTGCAGCCCTAATGTTAAGTTTATATTTAAATACAAATGGAAATATAAAACAAAAAAAAACGAAAAATTGTATAATTTTTAATTAATAATTAGTAAGCTGATTAGAGAACAAGTGTAATAAGCAACTTGTAACTAAAATAATAAAAACTATAAAAAAAATGCAAAAAAAATAAAAACAAAACAAAACACTTCTCAACGTACAACAACAAGAAATTGCTTAGAATTATACACTTTGTAAAATCATTTTTTAAGCGTGTAAAAAATACGAGCGGGTCATCAACATGCAACACAGCCCAAAAAAACAACAAAAAGAAAAAAAAACAAGAATATAAAAATACCTTATCATATTAAGCAGCAAACATTTTATTTAATTAAGCTAAAACTGTACGATTTCTTTAAACCAATTCACTCCAGAAACAAATCAATACCTTACCCCAACCCCCTCGTTCCCACAAGACCCCACAATATGTAACTCTATTATATAAATAAATTATATATAAATAGTATTTAAAACAAAAAAGTGTGTGTATTTCATTTAAACATGAATTTAAGTAATTTATTACCTTATTAATGGTCATTTATATTTTTAGATCATGCGATTAGATTTTCCATATAGTCAAGTTTTTATCGACATTTTGTTGACTTGATGCATCAACAAGGGACGACCTACGTTTTCAATGGCACGTGCAACCTGCCAATGACGGATTTCTGAAATTAGTCACTCCGTCTGTTTACTGTAAAACAGGTGTGCTTGGCCAACATTAGGCCAGACTAATGGTTAACACCTGGTAACAATGATAACGTATTTATGCTGAAACCTGCTATCTTCCGGCGTTGACTCAAAACAGTTTCTTTGATTGAGTATTTGTGGCAAATATTGAGTGCTTTTCAATGGAATTCTACCCGACAAAACAATAAAAATAGTCTTGATGTTAATAAAAATACTTACAGACACACACTAGCCAGAAAGACTATGCGTACAACCTTTTTTTTACTTTAACAGCTATTGTAAGTCAAGTCTTCTTAGTAAAAAAAATATATAGTGTGCCCACTAATGTCTTCATACACCATAAATTTGTCAAATTTTCGTATAATCAAGATGTTTTGATGCGGGTTTCTTATATTAATCTTTTATTAATTAAACTCCGTTCTAATGATCGAATATTTTAAATTTAAAAAAGTCTATTTTTCAACTATTTTCCTCGATTTTTAAAATAAATATTTTTCTAAAAGTGGTACTGCAAATAAAAATTTTCAAAAATCTCATCGCTAAAACTTTTTGTGATTTTTTTTTTTTGATCAAGAATTAATTTAAATTTTTGTTATACACTAATTGGTTCAAAAGATATTCAGCTTAACTTTTATTTTTTGATTTTTATAATAAAAGTTATGGAATAACTCTTATTTGTAACTTTTAAAATAAAAATTAAAAATAACTCTTAACTTTTATTTTTATTGAAAAAATCAGAAATAAGAGTTATTTCACAACTTTTATTAAAAAAATGAATTTTAATGATTATTTTTGACTTTTTAAATATAAATTAAAAATAAGAATTAAATTTGATTTATATTTTATAAATTGAAAATATAAGTTTTTGGCTGATATCAATAGTTCCGGCTGAAATAGGAATTTTGGTGTTTACCATTTTACTGTAGCATGTTTCCTTCGCATTGATTTTTTTAGCTGAAATTAGCATTCATAACTCTTATTTGCAGTCCCTGCTATTTTTACCCCTTTTTCCTAATTTTCATACAAAAAGTACCTTTTTAGCAATTTTCAAAAAATTATAAAAATACTAGCAAAATTTTTTTCAAAATTTTTTTGCAGTCACTCTTTTTTTAAAATCGGCGATAAAAGTTTAAAAAGCAGACGTTCACAAATTATCAATGGGTGCTAAATGGCTAAAGAAATTTTCGCGTCATTCAAACGGAATTTAAACGACCTTTCCATATATATTTTTTTAACTGAGAAGACTTGACTTACAATAGTTGTTAAAGTTAAAAAAAGGTTGTACGCATAGTTTTTCTGATTAGTTTATATAAAAGTATACTAACTGGCGGTGGCAATCAACACAGAGCTCAAAACGGCAAGAGCTAAAAGGCGGAAATTTGCACGGTATTAACGAAAACTTTAGAGTTAAAAACATTGTTTGTAGTTGGCAATAAAATTGTCAACAGTTTTCGACAATTTATAGTACGTTCCGTTTATAAGAGCATTAATATTTGATTGCAGTCAATCATTTCATTAGGCTTAAGAACAACGTCCGGCTGGTTGGTATCGTAATTGGAAACGTGTAGTTTGTGGCGTAACATTAGAGTGGATTGCCATGGCATATTGAAGGGTCTTATCATGCACATCATTATCGATAACAGCAACGGCAACGGCAATTAGAGCTGCATGATTCCTAGAGCGATTCACATGACACGAAAGCCAAAACCATCAATAGGGGAATTTGAGCTGGTTATAAACAATTTTTGAGAAAATTTGTTATTGTTTTTTGTTGTGGTTTTGTATTTATTACATACACAGACGAGTATAGTATACAATCATTATTATTTAAGAGCTAACGATGCGTGCAGTTTTCTTCTTGTTCTTGATGTATTTTTTGGTATTTAGTTATCAGTTGCTTGACGCTATGAAAAATAATGTATAGTTTACAGTTTACAATTTATAAATACATATTTAGAAAAACACTAAATATAATAGACAATTTACATACTAAATTTAACAGGCCATCGATTAAAGGTGTGTTGAGGTAACAAAAATAGTTAATAATAGCGCTAAACAAATGCCTGGACAACAAAGCTTCTGTGTTTATGGGACATCCAGTGCAATCCATGTAAAATGCAGGACAGGATTAGCAGGTGTCCTGTTTGTTGTTGCTGTTGTGCTTGCTTGTTCCTAGGTCTAAACGCTGAGATTACAATAATGCCAGGAAACCGCTAGTAAAATCATGAATTCGGCTCTTTACGAGGCCAATCCGCGCTGTCGGCGCTTGACACGTGCATAGGGACCCACCGCTGGGTCCATCACAAAGTCATAGAGCACCCGTGTCCAGCTGGTGTGCTGCGGCATCGTCTCGTAGAATTCCTTGGCAATGCGCTTCACCTCCGGCAATCGGGAGCCGGGCACACCCGGAAAATCATGGTGCTCATTGTGATAGCCCACGTTAAAGGTAATCCAGTTGAGCGGTCCGTAATACGAGTACGTTTCAAAGCCCTTGGCAAACATATAATGCTCCGATATGAAATGTCCTGCCACCGGATGCAGTCCCATGGCCAGTATAGAGCCAATCAACAGATACGCCAACGCCTTCCAGCCAAAGCAATAGACAACGACGGCATCGAAGGCTAACTGAATGATCGTATTCACGATCTCCAGGCGTGTCGGTGGCTTCGGATTGATGATCAGCGGACGGAACATGTAGAAGAACGGTTGCAGGCACACCCACAGGAATTTCCCAGCTGTGGTGTCGAACAGTCGCGCTTCCAGCAACGTGGGAATATCGGTGTCAATCACTTCGTCGCCCTGGTAGCTGAAAAATTAATGGAATTCCGATTAGTTTGAATGTAGATTGTACTCATTGATAAGAAATATATTTATGGAGTATTAATTGTTCATTGTTGTTATTCTAATGCAATAAAAAAAAGGTTTATTTTGTGTAATGGAATAAAAAGATTCTACAAATTTAGTTAAAAAATTAAAATTAAATAAATTCAAATACCGAACCTTTAAAAAAAAATGCAAATCATTATCTCATCTTGATTATTCTATATTTTTATTGAGTAATTTCAGATGTGTCAAAAAAAAGAAAACTATTTCGAGCATATTTTATTTTTAAAACGATCCGGATCTTCTCCAGCTGTTTTAAAGGATTACAGCCTTGATTACAATAACAACTTATTTATCTTCATATCTCTTAATGGAATTTCGATTAGTTTGAATATAGATTGTATTCTTTGATAAGAAACAATTTATTGAATATTAATTGTTCATTGTTGTTATTATATTGCAATCAAATAAAATGCATATACAGTCGAACTTCCCTAACTCGAATCACCATTATCCACGAAAAAAGTTCGAGTTAGGGAGACTTCGAGTTAGGGAAGCAGAATTGTATGAAATTCGCCTAGTATTGCCACTCGATTTTGTTCGAGTTAGAGAGACTTCGAGTTAGGGAAGTTCGAGTTAGGGAAGTTCGACTGTATTGTTAATAATTGGGAATAAAATCATTCTACAAATTTTGTTTTTAAAAAATCAAACTAAAAATGAAAATAAATTCAAGTACCGAACCTCAAAAAAAATACAAATCATTATCTTATCTTGATAAATTTATATTTTTTATTGAGTAATTTCAAATGCGCCAAAAAAAAAGGGAAACAATTTGGAACATATTTTATTTTTAAAACGATTCGGATTTTCTCCAGGAAGGATTACAGCCTTGATTATAATAACAATTTATTTATATTCATATTTCCGCAAAATTGGTAATTGTTCAAGTCAAATACGATGCGATTTACAGTTCAATTCTTGCTTTGCCTGCCTTATCACCAATATTGGCACCATCAACAAGGTATTTGAGAAACCAATAGATTAGATAAAACCGATTGTCTTATCGTTGGCACTTCGGTCCCAGACACACGCGTTAGCCGAATGAGCCGGTGTTTATATCTGAACATGTGACTCAATCTAAATATAACTGCAAGGTTAACGGATTTATAACCGACAACAAAATGATGACAATAAAAATGAAGAGCAGACTTTTTGTCTTTTTAGCATATCTCAACAATTTTAAAGTTATGCTCTCCGTTAATTTGAAGGAATAACAGTGTTTTATTATGTAAACATAACATGATAGTTACAGTGCTGTCTAAAATTCGACGTTCTTTTGCTTTCATAACGAATGTTGATAATGCAGATAAGATTTTGTTCAAAATATCAATAAGATTAGTTCAAGAGCTGTGATAATGCCCGAGATATGACGAGCGTTTTTCTTGGTATACTATCGTGCTCTTATTTTGCTACTTGATAAGTTTCAAAAGAAATATATGACAATTGAGCAATTAAGCGCATTTCAAGACTTAACGTTTATTGATTATGTAAACATAACATACAAATGTTAAATTACAGAGAATTTATTTACATTTAACATATAGGTTTTTCTAAAGCTGCGGGATCTCTGATATGATCTTGTTCTCTGTTTTGGCTGTGCTTTAACTGTATAACAAATGAATGAGTTCATTGCGGTCTAATTCTGGGCATTCTAGGGGCAGTGCCGAGCAAAAAAACACTCGAGTGATAAGCCAAAGTTGCTGACTCAACAGGCTGGTCGTAAACAAAGCAAAACAAAAATTTAGCCGGCTACGTGACAAATTAGAAAAATTATTAAATTACGTATTTATTGTTATGCCTAAATAGTTAAAGGCTTATAAACTCTTTGAATAATCTTATCACAATTATTAAAATTAATGACGATGGTAGACTAAACACATAAAAAAAACCCCAAATGTTTGGTATTTATTGTTGAATCATGTCTACCTCGAAAGGTATTAAAAAGCCAGACATACAGAGACAAAATAGAGGGAATTTTTATCACGTTAAGTTGAGTCAAAAAGATAAACTAGCTAAAAACACGGTTGCCACTTAAAAATATCAGATTGAGCCAAAAACAGACAAAAAATGAGCCAAATTGACTAAAAAAGAGCCAAAACTTTTATTGCAGTTAATTTGATTTTTGCATTTAATTAAATAAAAAATATTTCGTTCACAAACACTTAACGCAATAACACATATTAACATTTTCATCTTAATTTAGTGATTATGTTATTAAATAAAAATACATATTTTTTTTTCAACCTAAAACTATACAAAATAACTGATTCTGAACTGATGAAAAAAAGAGCCAAATCGAAAAATAAAGTGCCATTGCGCCAACAGGAAAAACAAGAGCCAGTTTTGGCGCAAAAACGCCAATTGTGGCAACCGTGGCTAGAAATGGCTTTTCTTTTGTAAATTCAATACACCCAAGTCTAGCTATGTAATAGCTAAAACTGCAGCACTGAATAGCAGATGATTCTAGTGTGCAGCTTGTTAGTGTTGCAAAACCGACCGGCAGATCTAATAAACAAATATCGTTGGCAGCGCCTCGACCACAAACACATGAACAAAGATTTAATTTGTTTCCACATACACACACAAGATATTGTAAACCGGCACGTAGCGCTAAGCGAGCATACATATGTATGTGTAAATAAATGTGGGTGTGTTCTCTTAAAATAACGTCATCAAATCAACAGTCAGTGTCAACTTACCGATGATGTTCTAGATGATATTTCTTGAACGATATGCTCATGGGCAGACCAATGGGCAGATTGCAAATGAAGCCCAAAATCCGATTGTGCATGGGTCGACTGTGTCCAAATGCCAGATTGTGGGATATTTCGTGCACGGCCAACATGAGCGAGTGATTCAGAATGCCGCCAAAACAATATGCCAACACTATCAGCCACGGCCATGACAAGTCCTTGACCACGAACAGGGCCAGTATTTGGGTCAAAACCATTGCGCCGGCTACCCATTTAAAGTTGGGATCATGGCCCATTAGTTTCTTGATTTGCGGATATTTCTCGAGTATAATCTTGCGACGCGAGGCGTGCGGTTCTTCCGTATAAACCCATTCGAAGTCGTTGCGCGACACTTTTTGTCCCATTTTTGTACTGTTCTTTGCTGTTGTTGTTGTTGTTGTTGTTGTAGTTGCTATTCAGGGCTGGGTTGATATACTCGAATGTGACGGCTCAAACACAGTGCTTTGGCATTATCGACCGAAGTGTAGGAACAAGTTATAGTTTTTGCTTATTTTCAATGCGCGACGGCAACGCGGCATTAACGAAGTGAAAAACTTAAATGAAGCCGTACCAGCAGCAAGCAACACACAAGCAGCAGTGTTGGCTAATGTGGAATCGAACAGGGTTGCTTTCTTTTTTGATAACAATACAGGTCACTGTCAATTGCAGTGCTGCCAACTTACTTTATAATGGTAAACCTTTGAATCAGCGCTGCCAGAATTAGTCCGTTAAAAAAAGCCAGATTTGAATGGTAAAATTTTAAAGAAATAATAAAAATTATGGTACTGCTTTCTAAGCAAACTTTTATTTTATTTCTGAATTAGAATGGAAAGAAGGTAGAAATAAAATAACAGAATGCTAAAAAACTGTACCATATTTTTATATAGTTTCTTCAAAATTTGCTTATTTGACGGGATTTGACGGGAAAAAAAGCGACCCTGGCAGCAGTGCTTTAAATATGCAAAAATTTATGCAAAATTTTGAAAATCCAGCTTCAAAATTAGAGAAAGTTCATAAGAGTATTTTTTTAGAAGACCTTCTAACGTACGAACGACCAACAGGTGCAATTAGCTAACGTTCTACCTGTGGCTAAATGAATACACAATTCAACTGCTTTTGTTCGCCATTTTATACAATAATTTATAATTGTGTTCAGTAGTAGTTTGTAGTACATAATGCAAATTTTGTATTTCAAATAATTTCAAAAAACGAATGCAATGCGTTTCAGGCACCAAGCTGCTGTTGTTGTTGCTGTGAATGATGTTGATATTGTTATAAGCATTGAGTGCTGTACTCAACTTAACTTGCAAGTGCATGATCCTCTAATTGTTGTTGCTGTTTGTTGTTGTTGTTGCGTGGGTGACTGACAATTTCAGGCTGACCGACCTCCTGACCAGCTGCTACCTCTGATCTTCTGTTGTTATTTTTAGTTTGTGTGTGTGTTATATTTAAACATAAAATTGTGTACATATAATTTGTTTTTGTATTGGTTTTTAATATATTTTTATCAATAGTTCTAGAAAAGGCTAAAACAATGTTGTGGTTGTTGCTGTTGTTGTTGTTGCTTGCTGCACACACAAATAACGAAAGGTGTTGTCTCGTGTTGTTGTTGTTGTTTTCCCCGTTTTAGCGTTTAAAGTATGTATTTGTTGCTTGTTGACGACGCAGTTGATGATGTTACAGCTGTTCTTCTTCGGTTGTTTGATTGGATAGATAAGGAAGAGGGCAACAAGGCGCCAGCCAGCGGATGTTGTTGCTGCTGTTGGTTGTTGTTGATTTTTTGGTCTTGCTGCTGCTGATGTTGTTGTTGCTGCTGCTGCTGCTGCTGCTGCTCCTGCTGTTTTTGTTGTTGTTTGAATAAATATTTAACGTTATTTTAGTTCTTAGTTGATCTTGAAATGTTTGTTTGTTTAAATATATATTTTGCGCTCTTAATTTGCTGTTCTTTTTGCTGGTAGCTCACTCACTTTTTCTTGTTTTATTTTTCTTGTATTAATTTTTTTTTTGCTCAACAAAATATTTAAATCAAATCGGCAATATTAGCAGGCATTTCCTCAATAGTAGTGTGATAGAATTGTTCAATATCCTTCAGGATTCGTCGATCATCATCTGTGATGAAGTTGATTGCAACTCCCTTGCGACCGAAACGACCACCACGACCGATTCTATAATGTGTAATTATTATATGAATTAGATTTGCTTACAATTTGAAGGAGCACAACTTTCACTTACCTATGAATGTAGTTCTCGCGGTTCGAGGGCAGATCGTAGTTGATGACCAACGAGACCTGCTGCACATCAATACCACGTGCCAATAAATCAGTGGTAATCAACACACGGGAAGAGCCCGAACGGAATTGTTTCATGATCACCTCACGATCACGCTGCTCCATGTCGCCGTGCATGGCCGACACGGTGAAGTTGTGGTTGGACATCTCCTGGGTCAGCTGATCGACCTGTTATATTGTCATAGAGAAAAACATTAGCCCAAGTTTTGTATGCAATTTAACCCTGTTTAAGGCTTGATAATTGCAGCTTTAAACCCAGTTTAAGCTACATGTTTAACTCGTTCCCTAGCTAGTTAACCTTCTGACCCAAACTAACTTACTAATTAAAAGTAGTTTCAACTTACCTTGCGACGGGTATTACAGAAGATAACCGACTGGGTAATGGACAGCGTATCGTACAGATCGCACAGTGTGCCCAGCTTCCAGGTCTCCTGCTTAACGTTCACGTAGAACTGCTTGATACCTTCCAGTGTTAGCTCCTCCTTCTTGACCAGAATGCTCACTGGCTCGCGCATAAAGCAACGGCTCACCTCGAGCACATCTGGGGGCATCGTGGCAGACAGCAAGATCACCTGCACATCTGGGGGCAGCATCTTGAACACATCCTGGATTTGATCCTTGAAACCGCGCGACAACATCTCATCGGCCTCATCCAGCACGAACAGCTTAATGTGCTGCGTGCGCAACACCTTGCGATTGATCATGTCATAGACACGACCGGGAGTACCAACCACCACATGGCAGCCGGATTCCAGAATGCGGGCATCTTCGCGCACATTGGTGCCGCCAATGCAGGCATGCGAATGCACCTTCATGTATTCTCCAAGTGCCATCACCACACGCTGAATTTGGGTAGCCAACTCGCGAGTGGGGGCCAGGATCAGGGCCTGGCATTCGCGGATGGACGTATCGATTTGCTGAAGGATGGCAATCGAGAAGGTGGCAGTCTTGCCAGTACCTAAAACAACATTAAATTGGCAACAACTTGATTAGCATAAGATTAAAGCTGAATTGTACTTTTAGTTATTAAGTCAACCAACCAAATAACCATTAAAAATAAACAACAAAAAAAAGCAACAACTTAATTTGCAAACTAAATAAATAGCACGTTATTGTGAGCGTATAAAATATTAAACTGGGATTCCATGCCAGATTCACTGTCCATGATTTAAGCTTTGGAATTTACAAAAATAAACAAATATCCCCATGCATTTTGTAGAAATTTCCACTTTCGTGTCTGACGTGGTATCCAATTTCGAAATTAAGCACAATTTTGCATTCCTTTCTTACAAAAAAAAATTACTTTATACAGACGATCAATTGCCTAATACCGTAATAAGAAACATCTTCCAGTTTGCATATGTACACTAATGTATTTAAGATCCGATCAAAAAAAGTAGCAATACACTGCTAACTACCAGAGTAACATACTTATGCCGGGTTCACACTGCGTCACATACTGTCACAGCTTACAGTCATAGGGCCTGTGTGCTCCATCTGGAACCTTAGCATACAATAAATCGTAAAGCTTAATTGCATATTTCTCGAGCCTATCGGATTTTGATGCCATAGATGCAGAACTATCGAATTGTGACAATGCTTTGTGACAGTCTGTGACGCAGTGTGAACCCGGCTTTAGTTACTTTTATTTGTAATTTCCTCTCTTGTTCTACTTTGCGTTTGCAAAGAGAGAGCAGAAAAACGCGCTAAAGCCGATCGCCAAATAAAAAGTGGCGCGCAAGCGTCACTGACTGCGCTCTCAAAGAAAGAGATCGAAAGAGAGCGAGAGAGAGACTAAGCAAAAACAGAAACGGGCAGCTGAGTCACCATTATCGTCACCGTCACCGCCCGCTGCTGTGCTAATAAATAGCGACGACCATCAACAAAACATTTATGCACTTTCTCATTTTTGTTTGTTGCATTGTGACTTGATTTGTATATAGTTACTTGATGGAATTACTCACCGGACTGAGCCTGGGCAATGACATCGCGGCCCTTGACGCAAGGAATGATGGCGCGTTGCTGGATGGCCGATGGCTTCTCGAAACCATAGCCATAGATGCCGCGCAGCAGCTCCTCGCGCAAATTCATGTCATCAAAGTTGTCGTAGACCTCGTGCCAGGTCGACTCGATGACTCCCTCGGGGTCCATGCCAGTGGGACCATCTTGAGCTATTTCACTTCGATCATCCCTGCGAAAAATATAATAATAATCATATTAGCACAAAACTGTGTCAATAATGCTGTGAAATTGAAAATTTTCTTTGCTACGCTTTATTTTTCTCTTTCTTAGATTTTTTTTTTTTTTTTGTTGGTTATGGCGAATCTGCGCTTGGCAACGAAGACAGCAAAACCGACGACAAAGAGACGACGGAGAGAACAGCGGCGTATTTGGGAGCAGAGCAGCAGGCAGACGCTGCAGGCTGCGGCAAAAACAACACTTACATTATCAACAATAAAAAATTGACTAGTTAAATTTGTATACTGAATTTCGACGGCTTGAGCACCGTTCAGTTAAACAATTTCTATGTTATTTGTATGTCAAAAATTGTTAAACGAAATTTTTTTTCTACAGAGTGCACACAAACGTGTTTTTTTGTTGTGCGTGCTGCTCTGCGGTATTTTCACGTATGCGAGCGAATGCCAGTGTGAGTTTTAACGACCGCTAGGCGGCCTTTTGAGCGTCTCGTCATTGGCGTACAAAGAACGTGTGCGAAAGAGTGCACTAGATGTGTCAATGTCAGTGGTTGCTTCTGCTTATGTGCATGTGTGTGAGAGCAGTAAGAAACTACCGTCTTTCAACTGCAGTGTTGCATGTGCGTCGTAGTCGGAAAATAGTAGTAGATGGTAGGCAAAAAGAAAAAAGTAGGAACAGCCAGCAAACAGGAAAATGTAAGCCGACAAGCAATTTTAAGGCGTGTTGTGTTTCAACCACTTGCACTTTGGACAAGAGCGAATGAGCTTGAAAAAAAAGAGGGAGAGAGCGAGAGTGCAAAATAGTACAACCACCAAATGAATTGACAATTCGTAGAATTCCCCTCACTCGGGAAATTTCTACAACACACTACATATGTATTGTATGTAGAATAGTAGCGTTGGCATTGAACCGCTATACGTAGTCGTTGTCCGTTTCAACGTCCAGTCAGCGACCATGAGTCAATGGCGTGTGTGTGTGTGTGTGTGTGTGAGAGAAAAATTTTAATTTTTGCAATGATATCATTATTGCTGCCACTACAGCAAATATCACTGCAAGGCAATAAACTTTGTTAACCTCGCATGGACACTCATCGGATGTCTTATATTCTTTGTTATTTATCACAGCTGTCGTTCCAAAAAAAGTATTAAGTATTTGACCCAACATTCACACATACACACACACACACACACAATCAACAACCACAACGTTCTCTTTTGTTCAGTTTCTCTCCCTCTCTCACTGACAGGGGCTGTCATTCGTTCCGCAACGTCCGCCGTCGTGTAAAAATTCTTTTCCTTCGTTTTGTGTTTCACATTTTGGGTTATAATTTCAATTGCAATTTTGGGCATACTGCTCACTTAAATTGACTCAATTTTGCCGTCAAAATTTTCTTAACGTGTTTATTAATCAGTCTACCACTTTTTATGAATTTAATCGTTGAATAATACTAACATTTTCTGATTATTATTTGGCACTTTTTATACACGTGCTGCTGATTGTTAAAACCAAGCAAAAGAGGCTCCATCTTGCAAAACTTTCAGGGATGTAAGGGAGTCATCGAAGCTATCGATATATTAAATTCTAATTATCGAGGTTTTCACCTGCATTTTCCACGTTTTTGAACGAATGCATTTTCTATGGGCACATTTATTAAGTTGTATCTTGAATATGTTTATATTTTTACATGCTAGTAAATCTAATAAAAAATAAAACTTTAAAATCAACTATCGATATGTTATTGACCAGGGCTGCCATTCGATTCTAATCGAATTGATAGTAATTGGTGCTTGTGTATATTCACGGTATTGAACTCTTTAACATCCTACACAACAATTCTAAAATAATCTACTTTTTTAAGTAAAAAGCATATAATCTGACACCCAAATTAGAACAATTTTTAATTTCGATCTTTTTTTTTATGGATGACAGTATATTACTAGAGGTGGAGAACTATCGATGGCACTATCGGCATTATCGATGGTCAAGCGTTATCGAGCCACCGGCGATGGCAGACCTGCCCTTTCGATAGTGGTCGATAGTTTTGTTGACGCTCAACTCTTCACAGAAAGAAAGGCGCGCATTTGGGATCGATCTGCAGCTTCGGAAAGATTTAAGTTTTGGGTTTAATATTTATATATTTTGATGACATGGATAAGTTCTTTACTATAGTCAAAATAGGTAAAGAACAAAATAGGTAAAAGTGTTTGTAGGTGTTGCATTCACAAATGAAACGTAGTTAGAGATGCGTTAAATTAAAAAAATTCTGGATTCCAATTTTACAGCTTGATTTAAAAAACTTCAATGTTATTTTAGAATTTATATAAGCAAGTTAATAAATTGCTTATAAATATTTTGGGTCTGACATTAGTATTTATATTTATCGAATATTCACTTAATTTTATCGCATTAATTTATCGCAATATTTTGTTGATCGATTAGGTCGAATTATCGATGATTTCGGTCACCCCTACATTCAGTATAATTTCATCGCCGCATCGCACAGCGTGTGAAAAAAGTGTGGAAAAAGTTAGTTTTTGATTTTGAAAAGACCGTATTTAATGCAGTTTCATTGGGAATATATAAAAATTTAGATAAACATTTGTGCGCTTAGAATTTTAAAATCAAGTCTCGGGGCATTCATATATTTGGGGAGAAGTAGTTTAAAAAATTTAAGTAACAAAAGAAAGACCGACTCACTCACGGGCACGCACACACAGACGCTTATATTCGCCGTCGGCGTTGGCTGTGCGCTTATGTGTGTGTATTGTTGTGTGTATAAGTGTGCAAAAAAAGAAGTGGAAAAAGTTCAGCAGCCGGTCGGTGTCTCGCCGCCTCATCGGAAGAAAAAATGACTTGTCAAAAATTGGTTGCTGGCCTTGCGTTTTTTTGTGAATTTTATTCATATGCAGAATTAGCAGCAGCTAGAGAAAAATATACCATTTAATATTACATATACATTTGTCTGTACACATTAAAATTAAAAAGTCTATTTTTAATTTATGATTGTCCATCGTCGTTGTCGATTACTCGACCGGCCAGAAAAGTGCTCAAACTGCGACAGAAAGACCGATTCATAACACACACACACACACACTCATAGAAACTGCCAGGAGACGACTGACGGTTGAGTCATCGCCTGCTCTCACTCACTCATTTGCATTGCGCGGTCGACGATTTATAACGGCCATATACGCCATTTCGCTCGCACACACTCCAGCGCAAACTGTTTTTGGCATTGCACTCGTTGAGTGAATTGTCGGGCGAGAGTGCCAGCGTCGGCGGCAGCTGTGACTCACGCTCTCTGACTGAGTGGTTTTTGTTGTTTTTCTGTTCGGTTTTCCATGCTTGGAGCCAGCCACCACACATTTTGCATTCAATCGTTTTTGTCATTTTGTGCAAGTCGGACGTGTTGGAGCTGCTGCTGCTGCGTACGGGTTACCTCTGCTCACAGTGTGTGTGTGTGTTTTTGTGCTATCTCTTGCTGGCTGTGTTAGTGTGTGTGAGTTTTTTAAAGCTACAGCGAATTATTAAAAGTATGCACCGATTTTAAAGTTTTATTGATAAAATAGAGGATTGAAAAGGGGCCCATCAGCAAATCGAAGTGTTGCTACAATTCGTCAAATTATTGTTAATTTCTCTACATCTCATTTTTCTACCCTCTCTCGTTGCAGTTTAAATAAGTTTCCTTAAACATAAATTCCATAAAAAATCGCCGATTTTCTCTCGCTTTGCTAAATTTCTTGGTGGCGTGAAAAGTGTGAATAAAAAAAAGAAAATACAAATATAAAAGAAACAAAGTAGTTCGTGTGTATAATACGGCAAATAAGTAAATATTAAATAGTTAAAAACCACCACAACAACAAATACAACAACAAACTATACAACATGAGCTGGCAAGATTATGTCGATAATCAGCTTTTGGCCTCGCAGTGCGTTACCAAGGCGTGCATTGCCGGACACGACGGCAACATTTGGGCACAGTCCAATGGCTTTGAGGTGAGTACAACTCAACTAATCTTAGTAACTAAATCTTGGCCTGCAAATTGTCGTCGGCGACAATGAAACTTTTCGCAAGTTCAAGGGTGTGACAAGCAGCAACAAAAACAACTGCATACTCCATTGGAGTTGCACACACCCACACATCCAGAGAGAGAGACAAAGAGAGAGAGAGAGAGAGAGAGGCGCACATGTACCCAGGAGTACTTTTTGTCAAGTGGTCTCAAAGGAACTCAACTTTTTCCGAGTATGCTTGATAGTTTCAAATCTTTCTGATTCTGAGATACTTGTATCTTAAGTTCGCATGGCCAACTTTATCTTTTTTGTTTAATATTTAAATATTTTCAAATCTAGCTGAATTTGACAGGGAAGTAGACAGCATGTTGATTTCTGCTGGGAGTTTTTCCCTCGTTGTTGTAAGTCCGCCATCATTACTTTCATTTCGTTTGATAAAGCAACTCCCACCCTAAATGGGTGAGCACCCCTGCAAGCGCTCTCTCGCTCTCTCTTTGTGTCACCAATATAATACAGCCGCCTGCGCAGCGCGTGTACGCTCACTTCAGTTACAGCCTCTCCCTTGTCTGTCAGTCACCCACACACACACACACACACACTCATAAAATCACTCACACAGTTAAACTTAAATGAACACTCAATAGTGCTTATTAAACTTTCAAACAATTACTTTTAGCTAATAACAGACTGATAAGAGAAGCGATGAGTGATGCTTTTGTGTTTGTCAGATTGTTTTATTTATTTATAGCTCAATTAGCCATTGACAGGCAAATTAGTTGGCGGCGATAAAGCAGCTGCTGTTTATTATTATCAAATGCAAAAATTATTCGAATTACTTTTGTGACTCATCTCCAAAGAAACACTCTCAGGTGGATTAGTCACTCAGCGCTGCTGAGCCAAGCACGATTCGTCATAAAGAGTGCATTTGTTTGAAAGGTGTTTGATTGCATTGACTGAGAGAGCGGTGTTTGTTGGCGCTTGTGTGCGTGTGTTTGTGTGAGAGAGAGAGAGCAAGTTGACCGGCACAATTGATATTTGTACGCTTTTCAACACTGATGTGATAGCGCTTATCCCATGCTCAGTCCCTTCTTAAAAATGTACCGCAAAGTGACTTCGTAAACGTAAGATGGAAAGAGAGAATGAGAGGGACTCGCCCGGCCTTGTTTTCTTTTATCAAGACACACACACACACACTCTGCCTACTTCACTCAATAGTCGTATATGTGTTGGTTTATTATCTCTGTTTCCTCTGCCGGCAAAAATTGTTTATCACAATAAAGAAATACGCGTTCGTTTCGAGTTGATTGGAAATGAAACGAAACGAAAAGAAATGAAATGTATCTCAAAACGCAACGACATTGCCGCGTCATCAGCGTCTACATTTTTATATGCGCGCCACGTTTTCGCATTTACTTAATGTGAATGTGTGTGAGCGCTTATGTATGTTTGTATGTGTGCTCAACTTCCTGCCTGACTCCACACCAATCCGCCTAACCATGTGCTTCTTTATCCTTTGTTTGTCCCTCTGTTGCACGCCCCATTCCCACTCAAGACAGTTTTATTTTTCATTTTCGAACGGGTGGGTGGGGCACAGGAACACTCCCTTGAGCTTTGTTGTTGGTATACTTTCTCACGGACAGTGTTGCCAACCACCCAACAGCTTTATAAGAAAACAATATTTTTCATACAAATATGAAAAATTAATAAATATGTCCAAAAGTATCATATTACCGACCTCTGTATTTTTAAGCCCCAAATGGGTAAAAGTGATTTTTACCTTTTTCGTTTTTCGCCTATTTGTTTTGGTATTTGCAATTCTTCACACGGCGTACATCACTTTCATTTTGTGGCCTCCTTTCGTTGTGTTGTATCTTATTGCCTTTTGCCGTTGAATCTTAATCTTCTTCTTCGTCTGCCTGAGTTACCTACTTTTTGTTTCTTACCTGAAAATGATTCGTTAGATTTTCATGATTCATCGAAATTATTTTGTGCTAAATTGTGTTATTTGGTTTTGCTTTATGCACAGATCAGCTGCTGCATGGCATTGCCAGACTGTTTTTTCGTCTCTGCCCTTGTGTGGCTGTGTCTGTGTGTTTGTGTGTGTGGCGAATTTCGAGCGAAAACTTCTTGACGCGCTTATCAATAACGTCTTTTTGCGTATTACACTTTGGTTTTGAATTTCGCAAAACACATATACACACACACAAATGGAAATGTGTCGACTGTGCCATTAAAACCGGCTTTATATGGCAAAAATGCGTATTTTGTTGTTGTAAATAAGTGAATTTATTTAAAAGCTGTCTTTAATATTCAACATTGCATTGAAACAATTTATTTTTGGCTAGACAAACTCTTTTCCCTTAAGCGCAACTTGTTAATTATGTAAATTTTGTTCCATTATTTGTGTGCGTTGCTTTAATAAACTGAGTGCTTTTGATTAATTTGTTTAACATTTTTGGCATCGCTTTAACTTAGCTTTGTTCGCGAAAACCGGCTTTCTATACTGTGCTCTCTTTTGAGCACATTCACTCTCCACTCAAGCTCACACACATGTCTTGTTTTTCGCTCAAATGGGAAACTTCTCGAACATTTTTTTTGTTTGCCGGTGCTCTCTTTTTGATTCACTCACTCTCTTTCTGTTCATTCAGACAACAAGTATCATTAACATATTTGGCGCATGTGCCGCTGCGACCAAACAAATGACTAACTATTAATCATAGTTATTTAAAAATCTTTTAATCACTTGCTGCGCCTCCTGGCGCTTGGCAACAAGCTTCCCTTCCCTTTCCAAACGGACGACGAGAAAAAGGAAATCTGCATTGTGTCCTGGAAATGTTAATGACATTTCGCGTGGGGTATGGCAACTCTGTTCTTTGTGCAAGTGTTGGTAAACTTGTTTTTGCAATTATAGCAACAAAATCAATGGTCAGCCGCTCCTTGCTGTGTTGCATTGTTGTTGTTGTTGTCGCACATTTTGTTAATGAGTTGGCAGATGTCGCCGTCATCATTTTATGGGTGGTGCATGTTTGTTGTTGCTGTTTTTCTTAGTAGTGGTGGCTTACACATCTTGCCTTTGTTTGCTCTCTCGTACCTCTCTCCCGTCTGTATGTGTGTGTGTGCGTGTGCTTGAGTGGGAAGTCACCGATTACAAAAATTAATGTTGTAAGCCGTCGCCACACGCCGGACTGACAGACTGACGGACTGACAACGAGCTTACTTCGTGACTTTGTAAGGACAACGCATACAAATGGTTATATACTTTATGCAGGACGCATAAATTCTTAAATTTATTGCACGCGTGCGTGACTCAACTCTGTCCACACACACACATACATATGTACATAATTGCAACTGTGTACGTGATTATAAAGCTAGCTAATATTAACTGTATTTTTCTTTGACTCTCTTTACAGATTACAAAGGAGGAGCTGGCCAAATTGATTAGCGGTTTTGATCAGCAGGATCTGCTCACCAGCAACGGCGTTACACTAGCCGGCCAACGGTACATTTACCTCTCAGGCACAGATCGCGTTGTTCGCGCCAAACTTGGCAGGAGCGGTGTGCACTGCATGAAGACGACACAAGGTGAGTAACAACAACAACGAGAGAGAGAGAGAGAGAGCGATCAACTTGGAGAGAGAGTAGCCAACTGTTAATCGAATTCTGTAATCGATAGACCGAAATGGTATAAAATAGACTGTTTATTGAAAATCAGTATTATTATACGACTAGGGAACAAAGGAACGACTATATCGTGTGACAAAAATGAAAAAGCGAAAAATGATAAAGCAGACATTGTTATCTCGCTAAACGTTGCGAATTTCTTTTTTATATTTTGTTTTTTTTACTTGCATTATCAAGGTATATGTTAGGTAGGTGCAAAGAATTTAATCCACAGATAAGTATTTTGACTTTGCCAGTAGCCCTCAGCTATAACATTCTGATAAGCATTAAGAAGTGAGCAATATTATTTTTAGTACAGCTGCGGTCAAAAAAATAGTAGTGCGTGCAATGAATTTACAAAAGCTCAAAATTTAAAGACTTTTAATTTATCCAAATTTTTTATTTAATTTTTTTAAGATACGTTATTATATTGTTAATCCATCTGAGAAATCAAAGATAGTGAACAGTTATTATTTTTCGACTTAGCAATTTTTTTCTTGTAATAGTCTAAAAAATGGGCGGTCAAAATAATAGTAGTGAATGCATTAAAAGTGGGAAAAAAAGGATATTAAGCAGGAAAGGCACTTGATTTGATATTTATTTATGTAATTTGATAATTTACTATACATTTTATAAATAATTTTTTGCTTAGAGTCGTTACAATGGGGCGTGGCAAGCATTGCACTCCTGATAGGCGTGCTCGTATTAAAAAATTGATTCCTAAAAGGATAACGTTTAAGGAAGTGGAAAATTTGATTAGATGATTGCCAACCATAATCAGAAACGCCATTAAGTAGTCGCCAAAATAGAATAAATGTGGAAGACCTCGATCCATGGCCAAAAGACTAGTGACAAAAGTAGTGAGATTTTTGAAACGCGATCCTTTTGCTCCTGCAGCACTTATAAAAAAGAACTTTGGTATGGACCAAAGTGTGTAAAACATTCTTAGATGTTTGCGAAATAATAATCTGGCAGAAAGAAGCCCGTGAAAAATTCCGTTATTAAAAAAAATACCTGCCCAAAAGCGATTTCGATTTGCTAAGGGTCATCTGAATTGACCCTAGAGAAATAAAGAATCCTCTAGTGGTCGGATGTGTCCAAAATTATTTTTTTTGCTGGTCGAGGATCTCGACAACATGTAAGGTATCCGTTAAAGTCCGAATATCAGCCCAGATTCACCTGCAGGACCATCAAACATTGTGGTATGAGAATAATAACCTGGTCGCATTTTCACATTACTGGGTCCAACCCATATAATGGATCATAACCATAATGGAAAGGCACGAACAAGTGAAAATTCTGCAGGACACTATGCTACCGTATTTTTCAGATGATATGCCGATAATTTGGAGGTTCCAACTGGACATAGACCCAAAGCATATCAGCAAATCTTCGAAAGAATGGTTCGCATAGAAAAAAGTTAATGTAGTGGAGTGGTCACCACGGTCCCCCGATCTGAATCCCATTGAAAATTTGTGGTCCGATATGAAGAAGGATATTGCCAAGCATCAACCAACAAATAATATTCATCTTTGGAAGATCGCTAGGAGCGCCTGGAGCTCAATACAAACAGAACGATGTAAAAGCCATGATCCGTCGTTGTAAGGCGGTAATTCAAGATAAAGGCTTCACAACAAATTATTAAATTTGTTAATTATTAAGTGCATTTCACATATCTAACCTTTTAAATAAGAAAAAAGGGGTTTTGGATCGTTTTCATCATTAAAATATTTGAATAAGTTCATCACTACTATTATTTTGACCGCCCATTTTTTAGGCTATTGCAAGAAAAAAATTCCTTAGTCGAAAAATAATAACTTTTCACTATCTTTGATTTCTCAGATAGATTAACAATATAATAACG
>JBAMBJ010000193.1:0-78328 GCA_037043495.1 Drosophila recens
TTTTTTCTCTTTTCTCCACTTATTTCTTTAATAATGCATTTGTTTTCGTGTAATATGATTATAAAACACTATTTCAAGTGATTATTTTTTCATTTTTTACAAAAATACAAAATTTCACTAAATTTCGTATGGGCGGATATTTCGTATGGAGTAACATTTCATATGAGTTACATTTCATTTTTTTCATGTATTTTGAAAAATTTTTTTTTTAATATTGCATTTGTTTACGTGTTATATGATTATAGTAAACTATTTTACGTGATTATTTTTTAATTTTATACAAAAATAAAAAATTTCACTAAATTTCGTATGGGCGGATATTTCATATGGAGTAACATTTCGTATGAGTTAAACTTCACTTTTTTCAATTTTCTTGAAAAAATTTTTTTTTTAATATTGCATTTGTTTTCGTGTAATATGATTATAAAACACTATTTCAATTGATTATTTTTTCATTTTTTACAAAAATAAAAAATTTCACTAAATTTCGTATGGGCGGATATTTCATATGGAGTAACATTTCATATGAGTGAAATTTAACTTTTTTCATTTTTTTGAAAAAAAATTTTTTTTTATACTTCATTATTTTTGCACCATATATTATAAATAACCTATGCCGGCAAGACAACACTCCACAGTTATATGATTTTTGTATTTTTAAAATATTTCATATAACTTGCCTTGCGCGACACCACTCCACTATATAGGTTTCTTGCCACAATTTCTCAAATTCCATCATTTTTCAAAAGGCGACCTCTTCCCTTATACTTTGCATGTACTATATTAATAATACATTACTATACTTCATTATTTTTGCACCACATATTATAAATAACCTATGCCGGCAAGACAACACTCCACAGTTATATGATTTTTGGATTTTTAAAATTTTTCATATAACTTGCCTTGCGCGACACCACTCCACTATATAGGTTTCTTGCCACAATTTCTCAAATTTCATCACTTTTCGTATGGGCAAAATTTTGTTTTCATTTTTTTGCACTTATTTCTTTGGTAATGCATTTGTTTACGTGTTATATGATTATAATAAACTATTTGACGTGATTATTTTTGCATTTTATACAAAAATAAAAAATTTTCTAAATTTCGTATGGGCAGATATTTCATATGGAGTAACATTTCATATGAGTTACACTTCACATTTTTCATATTTTCTGAAAAATTTTTTTTTCTAATATTGCATTTGTTTTCGTGTAATTTGATTATAAAACACTATTTCAAGTGATTATTTTTTCATTTTTTACAAAAATACAAAATTTTACTAAATTTCGTATGGGCGGATATTTCGTATGGAGTAACATTTCATATGAGTTACATTTCATTTTTTTCATGTTTTTTGAAAAATTTTTTTTTTAATATTGCATTTGTTTTCGTGTAATATGATTATAAAACACTATTTCAAGTGATTATTTTTTCATTTTTTACAAAAATAAAAAATTTCACTAAATTTCGTATGGGCGGATATTTCGTATGGAGTAACATTTCATATGAGTTACATTTCATTTTTTTCATGTTTTTTGAAAAATTTTTTTTTTAATATTGCATTTGTTTTCGTGTAATATGATTATAAAACACTATTTCAAGTGATTATTTTTTCATTTTTTACAAAAATAAAAAATTTCACTAAATTTCGTATGAGAAAATATTTCATATGGAGTAACATTTCATATGAGTGACATTTCACTTTTTTTAATTTTTATTGAAAATTTTTTTTTAAATTTTTTTCAATTATTTGGATTTGGTTATTTTTGCATTATTTATTATAAATAACCAATAACGGCAAGACATTTTTAAGTCATATGATATCGGTATGTTAGATATTTGTCATATGACATGTCTTGCCGCAGACCGTCACCCTCGGTCTTATATAGGTTTCTTGCCACCATTTCTCAAATCCCATCACTTTTCGTATGGGCAACATTTTTTTTTCTCTTTTCTCCACTTATTTCTTTAATAATGCATTTGTTTACGTGTTATATGATTATAATTCACTATTTGACGTGATTATTTTTTCATTTTATACAAAAAAAAAATTTCACAAAATTTTGTATGGGAAAATATTTCATATGGAGTAACATTTCATATGAGTTACACTTCACTTTTTTCATATTTTTTGAAAAATTTTTTTTTCTTATATTGCATTTGTTTTCGTGTAATTTGATTATAAAACACTATTTCATGTGATTATTTTTTCATTTTTTACAAAAATAAAAAATTTCACTAAATTTCGTATGGGCGGATATTTCGTATGGAGTAACATTTCATATGAGTTACATTTCACTTTTTTCATGTTTTTTGAAAAAATTTTTTTTTCAATAATGCATTTGTTTTCGTTTAATATGATTATAAAACACTTTTTCCCGTGATTATTTTTTCATTTTTTACAAAATAAGAAATTTCACTAAATTTCGTATGAGAAAATATTTCATATGGAGTAACATTTCATATGAGTGACATTTCACTTATTTTCATTTTTATTGAAAAATTTTTTTAAATTTTTTCAATTATTTGGATTTGGTTATTTTTGCATTATTTATTATAAATAACCAATAACGGCAAGACATTTTTAAGTCATATGATATCGGTATGTTAGATATTTGTCATATGACATGTCTTGCCGCAGACCGTCACCCTCGGTCTTATATAGGTTTCTTGCCACCATTTCTCAAATCCCATCACTTTTCGTATGGGCAACATTTTTTTTCTCTTTTCTCCACTTATTTCTTTAATAATGCATTTGTTTACGTGTTATATGATTATAATTCACTATTTGACGTGATTATTTTTTCATTTTATACAAAAAAAAAAATTTCACAAAATTTTGTATGGGAAAATATTTCATATGGAGTAACATTTCATATGAGTTACACTTCACTTTTTTCATATTTTTTGAAAAATTTTTTTTCTTATATTGCATTTGTTTTCGTGTAATTTGATTATAAAACACTATTTCATGTGATTATTTTTTCATTTTTTACAAAAATAAAAAATTTCACTAAATTTCGTATGGGCGGATATTTCGTATGGAGTAACATTTCATATGAGTTACATTTCACTTTTTTCATGTTTTTTGAAAAAATTTTTTTTTCAATAATGCATTTGTTTTCGTGTAATATGATTATAAAACACTATTTCACGTGATTATTTTTTCATTTTTCAAAATAAGAAATTTCACTAAATTTCGTATGAGAAAATATTTCATATGGAGTAACATTTCATATGAGTGACATTTCACTTATTTTCATTTTTATTGAAAATTTTTTTTAAATTTTTTCAATTATTTGGATTTGGTTATTTTTGCATTATTTATTATAAATAACCAATAACGGCAAGACATTTTTAAGTCATATGATATCGGTATGTTAGATATTTGTCATATGACATGTCTTGCCGCAGACCGTCACCCTCGGTCTTATATAGGTTTCTTGCCACCATTTCTCAAATCCCATCACTTTTCGTATGGGCAACATTTTTTTTCTCTTTTCTCCACTTATTTCTTTAATAATGCATTTGTTTACGTGTTATATGATTATAATTCACTATTTGACGTGATTATTTTTTCATTTTATACAAAAAAAAAAATTTCACAAAATTTTGTATGGGAAAATATTTCATATGGAGTAACATTTCATATGAGTTACACTTCACTTTTTTCATATTTTTTGAAAAATTTTTTTTTCTTATATTGCATTTGTTTTCGTGTAATTTGATTATAAAACACTATTTCATGTGATTATTTTTTCATTTTTTACAAAAATAAAAAATTTCACTAAATTTCGTATGGGCGGATATTTCGTATGGAGTAACATTTCATATGAGTTACATTTCACTTTTTTCATGTTTTTTGAAAAAAATTTTTTTTTCAATAATGCATTTGTTTTTGTGTAATTTGATTATAAAACACTATTTCACGTGATTATTTTTTCATTTTTTACAAAATAAGAAATTTCACTAAATTTCGTATGAGAAAATATTTCATATGGAGTAACATTTCATATGAGAGACATTTCACTTATTTTCATTTTTATTGAAAATTTTTTTTACATTTTTTCATTTATTTGGATTTGGTTATTTTTGCATTATTTATTATAAATAACCAATAACGGCAAGACATTTTTTAGTCATATGATATCGGTATGTTAGATATTTGTCATATGACATGTCTTGCCGCAGACCGCCGCCCCTCGGTCTTATATAGGTTTCTTGCCACCATTTCTCAAACTGCATCATTTTTCATACGCGCAATCACTGATTTCATTTAAATGCATGTACTTTTTTAATAATACTTTTCGTGTAACACTATTCGTACTTAATATAACAATATGCGCATATATTATTATAAGCACATTTATTGTAAATACAATTTAAAATTTTTTTTTATTGTCTTAAGACAATAATTTCAAACCAACTCTGATAAATAGAAAATATTTCTATGAGCATGTACATATATATATGTTATTTCATATATATTATCCGTCCATAGAGGTATACCTATATAAGTATATTTTAAATGAAATATGTTATATATTTATATATTGTCTTAAGACAATAATTTTAAGCCAAATTCTTTTAAGTATATAATATACCACTGGGACACCGTTTTAAACATATACATATTTTTATGTATTCTCTTTATTGTCTTAAGACAATAATATCATGACAAGACTTGTATAGTCTCATTCCGTTCATATATATTCATTATTTACTTCACAATAATTTTAAGCCAAATTCTTTTAAGTATATAATATACCATTGGGACACCGTTTTAAGCATATACACATTTTTATGTATTCTCTTCAATAATATCATGACAAGACTTGTATAGTCTTTTTCCGTTCATATATATTCATTATATACGTCACAATAATTTTAAGCCAAATTCTTTTAAGTATATAATATACCACTGGGACACCGTTTTAAGCATATACATATTTTTATGTATTCTCTTTATTGTCTTAAGACAATAATATCATGACAAGTCTTTGTATAGTTCATTCCGTTCAAATATATTCATTATTTACTTCACAATAATTTTAAGCCAAATTCTTTTAAGTATATAATATACCATTGGGACACCGTTTTAAGCATATACACATTTTTATGTATTCTCTTTTGTCTTAAGACTAATATCATGACAAGACTTGTATAGTCTCATTCCGTTCATATATATTCATTATATACGTCACAATAATTTTAAGCCAAATTCTTTTAAGTATATAATATACTACCATTGGGACACCGTTTTAAGCATATACATATTTTTATGTATTCTCTTTATTGTCTTAAGACAATAATATCATGACAAGTCTTTGTATAGTTCATTCCGTTCAAATATATTCACTATACACGTCACTAATAAGATGACGATACGTTGGTAAACCATTTATTATCTATATAACTATATATATTAAGTATTATATATAAATATATGCGCATATGCACACATATTATATAAAATATATAATAAATATTTTTATATACATAAAGAATTGATATTAAATACAAATATAATTAATATTATATGTTGCATATATCAGTTTTTACGTGCATATATTGATATATATATACATATAAAATTATACAATAATATATGCGCATATGCACACATATAATATATAATAAATATATATATATATATATCTGGTTTGATTTTTTATCGAATCATCAAGCAAAGGATAAGCTTCAGTGGATCGCAGTATGGCAGCTGCTCAACCACTTACAACACCTTGCCTGTTATAAAAGTCGTTTACAATTGATTCTAGGCTTTGTCATTGTATTAAATAATGTTTTAATATATAACTAGCGCGGCATCAGGTGATCGAAGATCCTCCCAATTTACTATGTTATATGTAACATTGGCATCACATCCATTGTCGTCTATTAAATGAATAACAAACTTTTAATGGTTTAGAAGCCATACAATGCAAATTGCCCCTTATTTATCATTGCAGTCCAGCACGGATACGACCTTAGAGGCGTTCAGGCATAATCCAACGGACGTAGCGTCATACCACTGTTCGCTCGAACAAGTATTGTGCCATTGGTCCGTACCTGCGGTTCCTCTCGTACTACGCAGGAATGCTGTCGCAACAACGTTTTGTCATTAGTAGGGTAAAACTAACCTGTCTCACGACGGTCTAAACCCAGCTCACGTTCCCTTGCATGGGTGAACAATCCAACGCTTGGTGAATTTTGCTTCACAATGATAGGAAGAGCCGACATCGAAGGATCAAAAAGCGACGTCGCTATGAACGCTTGGCCGCCACAAGCCAGTTATCCCTATGGTAACTTTTCTGACACCTCTTGTTAAAAACTCTTTAAACCAAAAGGATCGATAGGCCGAGCTTTTGCTGTCCCTGTGTGTACTGAACACCGAGATCAAGTCAGCATTTGCCCTTTTGCTCTATGTGTGGTTTCTGTCCGCACTGAGCTGGCCTTGGGACACCTCCGTTATTATTTGAGAGATGTACCGCCCCAGTCAAACTCCCTACCTGGCAATGTCCTTGAATTGGATCATACCTGAGTAATTGGAGTTATACCAAATTTTTAAATCAAAAATACATAAATGCACTCTCTCATTAAATAATTTGTTTGCGATTATATAACAAACTCGTGATACTTTGATCAAGAAGCTTGCATCAAAACCCAATACCATAAGATATAATAAATATATCCGTATAATGGCTAGGAAATGATACACGTTCCATTTAATCAAGTAAGTAAGGAAACAATAAGAGTAGTGGTATTTCATTGTCGATACTAAACCGAAGGTCCAATATCTCCCACTTATTCTACACCTCTTATGTCTCCTTACACTGCCAGATTAGAGTCAAGCTCAAAAGGGTCTTCTTTCCCCGCTAATTATTCCAAGCCCGTTCCCTTGGCTGTGGTTTCGCTAGATAGTAGATAGGGACATGAAAGTCAATGTGTTTAACGTGAGCTCCTGCCGCATTGGCTTAATCTCACGGTGCAAGCACTGGATTAATTTAAGCGTCAATCAGCGCCCTCTTGGATCATATCCGCAAGTACCAATTGCAGTCACTACTGTTTGGTCGTGAACTGCCTCCTTGGTGAGGAGCGAGGCCTACCTAATCCTCTGCCGGTCTATGGGTCGCGGCTCCCGGTTGTATAACGCAACTCCACGTCGGGCCCAAGCCCTACCCGCATTTGGGTCGTAACCACAGCCACCACGATACTCCCCCCGAAGGGGGCCGCAACCAAAGACCAGAACGGAACAAGTCCGTCGGCACCTGGTCACCCGTGGTACCAGAATAAAGCCTCTGGTCAAGCCTCGTAACCATAAGGCTACTACCAATTTAAACTCCAAAACAGTTTCGGGTTGGTGGCCCACAAGGAAAATTTGAACATAGCTGTAAGGAATAGAATGCAGACTGGCTCGAAAGCCAGAATACAGGTGGCACAGTCAATAACATGCTCATGGACATGCCATTCTCACTGTTAAGAGCGAGGTCTATTCCTACCTCTTCCGCAACTGCGGCATTATTATAATTGATCAAAGATCAAACCGCCCAAAAAGGACGACCAGCTATGCCCCCAACAGATCCCTAAGGACTTTAGCGAAATGGGCGGAGAGCTGAGACCGCCTCCGTGATCCCAAGTCGCCCGTGGTACCAGACAAGTCCTCTGGTCAGGACTCGTAACCCGAAGGCTACTACCAGTAAAGCTCCCATGAAACTTCGGGACTGGTAACCCCGCAAAGCCAGCAAGACACATTCACAACATTCCCCCAGTTTCACTCACTCACTCACCTATTCACACTCTCATATTCACACACTCATATTCACACACACATTCATTCAACTTCTTCACCTGCCAACTCCCGCCGTCTGGCAAATGCAAACCGAGCAAACTCATTCAGCAATCTAACCCTAACACTAGTGGAGAGTGCTTGACTTACGTCAAACCCGCCACTAACCTGCCTTCTCACACCAAATGCACTCAGATCCCTAAGATCTTCGTACCACACACACTCACAGAGAACATGTTCCCATGTCTCCTCGCCAGCACCACAAGAGCACTCCTGGCTGTCACTCAGGCACATCCTATGCAAGTATGCATTAAGAGAACCGTGACCAGTCAACAGGTATCCAAAACTAAGGTTAAAACCAAAGTCAGGACGGCAGCGGACAAACGTGACATCACGAATGAACCGGTGAGTAACCCTCCCTTTCACACTTGTGCTCCATCTGACCTGCCAGTCAGACACAACACACTCATTCAGCAATCTCTTACACTCACTAAGCCCTAAACTCTCCACATTCCTATCCGCTAACCATTCATTCTGCAGCAATGGCAACCTCCTCCTGATCTTGAACAGTACGGCTCGACGCCGAACCTCTAAGTCAAGAGGGATCACTCCTAACAGTACCTGCATTGCCTCCGTAGAGACAGTGCGGCACACAGGCATACACCCTAGCATAATCACTCTCTGGCAAGCCAGCACTTTCTCTCTGCCTCTACCACGCGTGACCGCACTACACCACACAGACGATCCATATGCTGCGCATGCAACAAATAGACCTTCATATATGGTGCGAACAGCACGCCTGCTGAGGCCCCATTCATTCCGCAAAATGCGACGCACTTGTCCAACCACTCCAAGCAATCGTTGTTTGAGACCGACGAAATGAGGAGTGAAACACAACCTCTCGCCGAAAGTAATGCCAAGGTACTTCACCTCAGTCACATACCTTAAGAAGGCGCCGTTCAGACCAACAGACGGATGTCGACTGTCCGCCAATCTGCCCTTAAGCAGCATTAGCGAAGTCTTATCCATGGCCAAGCCAACGCCAACACTGTTGCCCCATTCGCTCACAGTGCGCAAGTACGCCCCCGCACTTGCCTCAATCTCAGACCGCGACTGCCCTTCAACCAAAATCAGCAAGTCGTCTGCATACGCACAACACTTGCAAACTTGTTCGAGCTGTCGCAACAGAGTATCCATCATCAGGTTCCATATATATGGACCACAAATGGAACCCTGCGGGCAGCCACGAACCACATCCACACTCACGCTTTCATTCCGCCCTACAGCACACGCTCTTCTGCCCGAGAAGTAGCTCTCCCAGAGACCCAACTCTCGGCAGCCACATTCACTCAATCTTCTCAACACACTTGCCCAGCTTAGGTTATCGAACGCACCCTGAAAATCTATAAAAACACCCAGAACATACGTGGCCGCACTAGACGCAACGCAGTTGCGAACGTACAACCAGGCATCCTCTGTGCATTTGCCCTGCCTAAAACCAAATTGTCTATCAGACATCTGGTCACTCACACTCTCTTGAAGCCTCTCCACCATCACCCTCTCCAGAACTTTTCCAAGCACTGGGAGGAGACTGATGCCCCTAAAAGATCGCGGATTACTCCTGATCCTGTCGGGCGACTTCAAGAGCACAATCACCTTCGCATTCTTCCATTCATTCGGGAAATATCCCTCAGACACGCACCTTTCATACAGCTCTTTCATATATTCTGGAATCGAATTCCAGACACTCTTGCACATCTCACCCGTAAATCCATCCATGCCGGGTGACTTCCTCGACTTTAACATCGAGAAAGCCAGCCCAAGCTCTCCCTCACGAAGCGGATCAGCGGGAACTGCCACACTAGGTGACAATTCTCCCTGACCCGCCCGTGGAAAGAATCCATTCAATAAAACATTCATACAATCTCTCCATGTCGTAAGCTGAACGCCGTCAACACGGAGACTACACACATCACATTCCCTACCTCTACCTCGAACTATTTTATAAGCTATGCCCCAGGGGTCATGCTTATTGCGCTCCAGGAAAGAGCGCCACTCATCCTCTTTCACTCTTACAAGCATTTGCTTGTACTCATTCATACACCTACGATATTCGATACCAAGCTGGGCAGCCCCTTCTGCGCCGGACGATCTTGCCCTTTGGAATCGCTTCCGCTGGGTTCGAACAGACCGGCGTTTCAGGGTTAACTCACGCGTCCACCACTTCACACGCTTAAGATTCACCCTGCGGTGTCTCTCAAACATGCGATCATTCGCACTCGTCATCCACCTATTCACCAGCACGACTTGCTCATCCACACTCAATGCTCGAAAGGAGCCAAGGTCAACTTGCGTTGCCTCTTCCCTCACGAACACCCCATGCAGACTCCAATTCGCACCACGAGTACGCCACCGATTACCCCCAACAGTTTCACGCACGGTGGAGGCATTAGTGACACAAACCTCAATGGGATTGTGATCGCTAACACCATGCCCACCCAATACATTCCAGCTAAAATCAAACACTCTCATCGCTGCCTCATTCACAAAAGTAACATCAATGTCACTTTTCCCCATCGGACCATCAAACGTGTACCACTCACTGGGCATATTCACGACACGAACATCCTGGGACACGGCCCACAAGGCTAGCATGTCACCACGCGTATGATTCTGATACCCAGACGCCTGTCTGGATACCTTACTGAACCATAGTGATGACGTTGCATTCGCATCTAATCCAAGGATGATTGGTACGCTACTCGCCAGTAGTAGCACCTCATCCAAATAAGCTATATACGGCTCGAGGGGCTCCCCGAACTTACAGTATACGCTCGCTACAAAAACCCTGCCAAAACTACCATTCAAACACACACACACCCCCCATTCAGTTGAATTCACCAAGGTGCATTCAATACCCACATCATTCACAACAACAGCGGAATTGGCCCTGCTGTCAGGAAATACCCGCATAGCAGCGGGCAATCCCCTCACACAACCAGAGGTTGCAAAGGGTTCCTGAAGCAGGGCAACGACGCTGCCTCTATCACACATTAACGCACCCAAGTCACACATTACCGCGTACGATCTCTGACAGTTATACTGAAGAAGTTTTACAATCATACTAATGTCTTGCATTCGCCCGAGCAACAATTGCACTATACACCGGACAGGCCGGAGACATCATTAGATGTCCCGATGGCTTGCCCTTGAAAGCGCAATTACGGCAACTCAGCGCATTGCTGCACTGAGCCACGCGATGCCCCCCCTGACCACAGCGACGACATACGTCCTCTCTGGCCCTGCACTCTGCCACTTTGTGGTCAAAGCCCAGGCAGCGAAAACAGCCAACCACTGGGTCAAAACTTCGCACTCGGAACGAAAACCACTTGACGTAGCAGCGTCCGACCTCCAAAAGAGAATGCATGGCCAGGCCAGCACCCTCCAGGACGACGTTGACTACACCGTCAGCGCTCGAGGTCCACGGTCGACTCACCATTCGGACAGTCTTTCTGAACTGCTCGAGAGACATTTTCTCTTTCAAGTTCATCTCATGCAAATCACTCATGAACTCGTCAGGAGTAATCTGCATGTGAACCGCTTGAATGACCACTTTTGGCCCAAGCCTCTCGTTCACACTCACTTCCAAGCCAACCTCACTGAACTTTGCGTTCTCCACAATCTTCTTCCGCTCAGCTACGGAAGGCGTGCGTATAATAGCACCACCGTCCCGCAGAGGTTTCACCTCATGTACGCGCACACCAAGAGTAGGCCCTACCTCCTTCACTACCTGCTCAACCACGTCCTTTGCGGTCTTTCCAGCAGTCTTGCTGCGGACAACCAAGGACCAGGTCTCAACTGGCCGCGGTATCTCCAGGGTAGACGGCACTGCCGACATGGGACCCCCCTTGTGTGCCGCCGCTGGCGGAACTGGCACCTGTTGGGCTCTCCCGTGCGATGCACGCTCACTGAGCACCTCCAGACGCCCCCTCAGACGCTCATTTTCGGCAATCAGCGAAAACAACAGCGTCTCGTACGCGCTCGTGCGATCCATAAGATCGCACAGAAGCGTCGCACTCGCTCCCTCATCAATCGCCGACTTAAGCACACCATTTGAGATGGCCTTCATTTTCTCAATGGCCTGACCCACTGACTTCTGAGGCGCCGCCGCCTTCGCTGAACGCGAGCCAGCGGGCAACTCAGCAGGGGCTTCGGCCTCCTCCCTCCTCAACTGGCTACTCGAAGCCAGCATCTGCTCCTCCCCCTCCAGCATACCGATCTCCGCCCATGACAGACCAGATCCAGTTGCCTTCTCTCCCAAATCACTCATACTTACACTCGCACTCACACTCGCACTCACATTCTCACTCTCATTCACTTCCCCCCCCCCAACACTCACCTCAGCCGCTGCAGCCTCGGAAGCTGCCTTCCTCGACCGCAGCTTCTCCACCATCGCAGCACGTCTAAGCTCCGCAGATTTAGCCGCATTAGAAATCTGGCCGGCATCGTCTTCTGACGTCACCGCACCAGACCCCTCTGCAAGCGCCTCCACTGGCTTCTTTTTGCGCGGCGGCAGGGGGATGGAAATAAGACCGCGTGAAATAAGACCGCGGTGTGTTTTCTTCAGCGGTCTAAATTCATTTTAAAGTGGCGGTCTAGTTTCATTTAAAGGAACGAATTTAGACCGCGCGGCCTAATTTCATTTTTTTGTCGCGGTCTTACTTCATTTTGAAGACTGAATTTACACCCCGCGGTCTAATATCATTTTTTTTCGCGGTCTTACTTCATTTTGAAGAATGAATTTGGACCGCGCGGTCTAATTTCATTTCTTAAGTTGCGACATTATTTCAATAAGATTATGAGGATATTACGAAAATTTTTTAGTATGAACATTTGTATATCGAAACAAAAATTAATTTTCATATGAAAATTCTAGCTTTCAATAGGGAAAAAATATTTAATTTTGAAACTTACTCATTTTTTAGTTTATTTAAGATTTTCATCCATTAAATTTTTGTTTACCTTCTTTTACAAACCATCTTATTTTTAAAGCTTGGACGTAGTTAATACATAATAAATTGAAAACTTAACCATTAAAAAGACTATATATTTGATGATTACATAAAATTGGCTTATGTATATGTCTTTTTTAAGTAATTTTCAACCGGAGTGTTACAAGAAGGACACTTCAATTTAGGTCGGTAATCCTCTTCCAATTCTCGCTCGATGAACTTCGTCAATTTTGTATTATACTCTGATATTAATATGTCCCAGCATCCGACACAGGTCTTCAAGTGTCCACAAGGGTACATTGTTACTTGACTAGGAACATCCATGCACACACAACAAGGCATAAGTCTTAAAACGACAGTATCATCTGGTTGACTCAAAGCTGGCTGCGAGTCCTCTGCATCGTCATCGTCGGAAGGCTCGCAATTTTCAGGTTGCGCATCATCGACACTTGTGAAGTCCTCCAAGCCTTGACAAATTTTCGTTCCCGGATATGACATACGATTAAGAAATATGGCCGCAGTAATCTTTCCTTTTTCCAGCTCTTCACTTGCATCTGCTATTTTTTCGGCACGTTGCTAATAAAATTATAATAATATTTATTAGATTTAAAATATTTAATAGAAATCAGAAAAATACCTTGTATACTCGTTTTTTTGATGGAGCTGTTGAACCGCCACTTTTTATCAACAAATCAAATTCTCTAGATTTTGTGTACTCGTATGTCAACAAGTAGCTGACAAACTTAAAGAAATTTCCGTGTTTCATCAACCGCTTTCCCAAGACTCCATTCTGGGCTTCAAGCGAACCAGTTGTCCTTGTAGTCAGTTTGTAGACAGAAATATTTTCTGGGCCCTCCTGTTTTTTCAATTAGTATCAACAAGTGAAAATATACAAAATATATATTTGTACTATATACCATATATAGAAAAAACATTAACGTAAAAAAACTTACCTTCATTATCCATTGCTTCTCGAAGTACTTAACAAAGGGCTTAAACACCTTTTCATCAGTCACTTGAGATTTGACCATTTGGAAACATGGAATAATTTCAGAAGCCGGTAGTAGCGGGAGACATAGCAATTTATAATATGCACTTTTGATGTTCTCGTTCGATTGAATGTGATGCGCAATATTCAAAAGCTGGCTGGCTTTGCGCTTTGCTGCTTGACAGAAATGAAACCAACACGTGTACCTCTTTAGATTTGGATATACGTTGCGAATGGCATTTCGCATTGCTGTTTCAAAATCCGTCATCACAGAATTTCCATTCAATGAAAAAATTTCTTTCAAGGTTTGAAATAAATGCACGTAACACTTTTCAGTTTTTCTTGACATTATAACGTAGATAAAAGGAATTGCCTGTTGGAAAAATTTAATAAATTAAAAAAAACTGCTAATCAAAATAAAATAACATTTTTAATTTACCTGGTCACAAAATGCTACATAAATAATCAGAAACTGGTAAAATTGACCCAACGGACAAATTTTAAATGTTGCATCCATAAGAAAATCACGTTGTTCTTCAGGAATGTTGTTTTGAATATTTATTATTACATGGTCCGATGCAAAATAGCTGTACGAAAAATCATCGCATTCAAATGACCCCTTGTAAAATTCGAAGTTTGCGTTCGCATGTTTCGTGAGGCTATAATTTTCAACAACAGTTGGGTTTTTGTATGCCTCAATCACTTCGTGAACGTTTGTTGGTGGCTTAGGAATGTTGCTGTTCCGTATTTGCAACAAGTTGTGACGATGCTTATTGAAGCTTAACTGGGAATCTTGGTTTCTGTATTACATAAAAAAATAAAAAATATGTATTAAAGAGGTTATATTAATAATTTTTACTCTTATCACTTACTTTATTACGGCATCATCGAATATTTCTCTTACTTCCGATACTTGCGATGTAGTTTGTGAACCTGATGGCTTTGCACATTTGTTTTTAATTTGAGAAAGTAACTTCAATTCAGAAATTTCCTTCTCTTTATTTCCATGCAAGTGCCCATAAAATGGGTGGGAGAAGAAACACAAGTTGTCTTTCACAAAAAGGCGAGCCTTGCACTTTTTTTCTTTGCAAGTATAGGCAATTGAACCGTCAACTAACATTTTATTTCGAACGTACAATTGGTGCTCCGTTATTGAATGCAGAATCGTTTTGTCTCGTCTCATTCCTTGAATCATTTCAAATTCACACGGAGTATGAATATTTTCCTGGGAACTTTCTAATTCTGATTCTAAAATCGGCTGTTGAGCCATTATTTGATCTGCCTTCAGATTGTCACAATATATGCACAGAAATTTTAACACAGCTTCACAAAGTGCAGTCGAAAGTCGCGGCACTATTATTGCGTTTTCTTCTAACTCAACGAAGTTTAACGAAACATAACGGCGAATACATGGTTGCTTTTGGGTTTAAATAATCGATTGACGCAACCGTGAATTTCTTAAAAAGCGTCAGCCGTTGATATTTAAATTTGATTGCGGAAATGTGAGATTTAAAATAACCGAAATATCATAATTTAAATAAATTAATTTGCGTAATATTATTTATAAATATACAAAAACTTAGCAAATCTTATCAGCTGCATTTACACTTTGCCCGATATCATCATCGATACTTTTATTTTTTGCTTTCGTAAATTTGCACTTGAATTATTATATTTAGAGGGAGTTAAGAAGAGTTCAGTTAAGTTTCAAAATAAAATAGCACCAAGCGGTCTAAATTCATTTTTATGTGGCGGCCTTATTTCATTTTGAGGAAAGAATTAAGACCGCGCGGCCTACTTCATTTTGAAGAATGAATTTAAACCGCGCGGTCTAATTTCATTTTTTGAGTTGCGGTCTTATTTCATTTTGAATAATGAATTTAGGCCGCGCGGTCTAATTTCTTTCTTCCCCCGCGGCCTTAATTCACGCGGCCTTATTTCACGGAGCCACTTTTTTCCTCGATTTTTTAAAAACAATGTTTTGATGCAGAAAGTTTTTCTAAACAATTTAAATTTTTACACAAAAAGTGCCTTTTTCGCCATTTTCAAAAAATTATTAAAAATACTAGCGAAGAGATATTTGAAATTTTTTTTTGCAGTCACCATTTAAATTGCATTAAATTTCTGCATCAAAACATTGTTTTTAAAAAATCGAGCAAAAAAGTTGAAAAATTAGACGTTTACCAAAAATTATAAAATTTCAATGGGTACATAATGGGTTAAGAAAAATTTTATGTCATTCAAAAGGTATTCGAATGACCTTTCCATTGATGCCAAACTTTGCTTGAATGAAGTTTAAACTATGAGTAGAATTAACTTTAAATGGTGCCAAAATACTTATGTCGGGGACTGTACATACACTGGCGAACATATTTCTTGGCACAGCAAACATTTTGAGATTTGGGGGCTTAATTGTACCCCTATCGTTAACATATTGGTATCAATGGAAAGGTCACTTAAATTCCGTTTGAATGATATACAACTTTCCTTAACCCATTAAGAAAATATTGAATTTATGTAATAGCCATCATCGATACTTTTATTTTTTGCTTTCGTAAATTTGCACATGAATTATTATATTTAGAGGGAGTTAAGAGGAGTTCAGTTAAGTTTCAAAATAAAATAGCACCAAGCGGTTTAAATTCATTTTTATGTGGCGGCCTTATTTCATTTTGAGGAAAGAATTAAGACCGCGCGGCCTAATTTAATTTCTTAGTCGCGGTCTTACTTCATTTTGAAGAATGAATTTAGACCGCGCGGTCTAATTTCGTTTTTTGAGTTGCGGTCTTATTTCATTTTGAATAATGAATTTAGGCCGCGCGGTCTAATTTCTTTCTTCCCCCGCGGCCTTAATTCACGCGGCCTTATTTCACGGAGCCACTTTTTTCCTCGATTTTTTAAAAACAATGTTTTGATGCAGAAAGTTTTTCTAAACAATTTAAATTTTTACACAAAAAGTGCCTTTTTCGCCATTTTCAAAAAATTATTAAAAATACTAGCGAAGAGATATTTGAAATTTTTTTTTGCAGTCACCATTTAAATTGCATTAAATTTCTGCATCAAAACATTGTTTTTAAAAAATCGAGCAAAAAAGTTGAAAAATTAGACGTTTACCAAAAATTATAAAATTTCAATGGGTACATAATGGGTTAAGAAAAATTTTATGTCATTCAAAAGGTATTCGAATGACCTTTCCATTGATGCCAAACTTTGCTTGAATGAAGTTTAAACTATGAGTAGAATTAACTTTAAATGGTGCCAAAATACTTATGTCGGGGACTGTACATACACTGGCGAACATATTTCTTGGCACAGCAAACATTTTGAGATTTGGGGGCTTAATTGTACCCCTATCGTTAACATATTGGTATCAATGGAAAGGTCATTTAAATTCCGTTTGAATGATAAAAAATTTTCCTTAACCTATTAAGTACCCTTCGAAAATTTCGAGTTTATGTAAAAGTCAATTTTCGAAACTTTTTTCCTCGATTTTTTACCAAAAATATTTTG
The DNA here is from genome assembly GCA_037043495.1 of Drosophila recens. Classification (NCBI taxonomy): domain Eukaryota; kingdom Metazoa; phylum Arthropoda; class Insecta; order Diptera; family Drosophilidae; genus Drosophila; species Drosophila recens. Next base: position 17,300 of record JBAMBJ010000193.1, read on the forward strand.
ATGCAAAAAAATTCTTTAAACAATTTAAGGAGTGACTGCAAAAAAAATTTTCAAAAATATTTTTGCAAGTATTTTTTATAATTTTTTGAAAATCCTAAAAATTACCATTTTAACCCCTTTTTCCTACTTTTTACATAAAAAGTGCCTTTTTAGCAAGTTTCAAAATATTATAAAAAATACTAGCAAAAATATTTTTGAAAAATTTTTTTTGCAGTCACTCCTTAAATTGTTTAAAAAATTTTTTTGCATTAAAAAATTTTTGTTAAAAAATCGAGGAAAAAAGTTTTGAAAGTGGACTTTTACATAAATTCGAAATTTTCGAAGGGTACTTAATGGGTTAAGGAAAGTTTTATATCATTCAAACGGAATTTAAATGACCTTTCCATTGATACCAATAAGTTAACGATAAGGGAACAATTAAGCCCCCAAATCACAAAATGTTTGCTGTGCCAATAATTATGTTCGCCAGTGTATATACAAAAAAAAGTAGAATGATATCCTCATATTGTTATTACCAAAATTTCATTCAAATGTCGTACCTTTTTAGATATATTAACCTATTCTATGTCGCAAATGACTGACTCTATCGGCACAACGGATGTCGCTACTCAAACCCTTTTGCCCAAGGCCCATAAGGATCCAACCAACGCGTATTTATTCGACATTAATCATGATGACGGTGAAATATACGATGTGGAAAAGAAAGTAAAAGATCAACTTAAGAAAATACGCTGCTTATATTTGAACGTGGAGGACAACGCAGTAGTTGAACCCCGAGCGGAGATGCAGAGTGTAAAGTTGAAACCTACTTTGGCATCGTGGCACTTCGAAGATGACGTTATTGAAATGGAGGCCGAACAACATTTCATACCCTATACTATTGAACCATTCAAGCCATGGAGCAGCTTTATCCCCTTTCCGTTTCGCCTGAGTGGTAATAACCTTATAGGCAGGCAAAAGATCGATTGGTATGCCTTGCTGCAGACAATCGATGATTTAATTCAGGAGTCAAATCATTTGGTCGACAAGCTTGAACAAATAATACAAGACAGAAACGCACAGCGTCAGAATCGACTCACAAGATTGTGTGACATCAAAAAGTTCGACTCTACAACATTTGTATTCCCGTCAGAGCACTGGCTTCCAATTATTGAGAAACAGGAAATGGAACTACAAGCGTTGATGGATTAGAAATAAAAACAAAATATCAACTTAATACCGGAGCCTGCAAGTCCAAATGACAAAATTTTTGGCAGAAAATCAAATTTTTTGTTTTCCACGTTATGCAAAAATATTATTGTTTTCTTTGAACGAAGTCTTCAGAGCAGACAGAATGGCAAATTTCGCTGCATCTTTTGACATTCTTTTCAATTAAATAATTGCAAATTGAGGACGTGGTATCAAGGATTTAGATTGCAAAAAAAGGATAGACATGTTGAATAGACATGTATATAAAATATCTGTACATATAAGCAAGTAGTTGATGTTTCGTGTTTTTTTTTCTATATATTTATCTGCTTTTGTAAAGTGATGTTTTTAGCATTAATTACCTAAAGTAGGGACCGAAACTAAAATGAGGGATTTGAATAAAAATTACTTTTAATAAATTCTTAAAAACTTTTACTTTATAAATCACACTAAATAATTATTTTTGATTGAAAAAATAAAAGTTACAAATAGTTATTAATATTGATTTTTATTATGTTCATCAAAAATAATAATTAAATTTGAGGAAAAAAATAAGTCTCAAATAGTAATACACTATTTGACAAGCTGGTCAATTTCATTTCAGTCGGCTGTGCTTTTTACCAAGTCAACACAATTTTGCCTAGAATTGCCCACCGTTTACACTGGAGTTGACTAAGTTGACATCAAAATTTTTAGCCTACTGAGATGAAATTGACCAATTGAGGGAAGTTGACAAGCTAACTAATCTAAATGCACCATAAGTCATTAAAGACTTATGATTTTAAATTTTTTTATTAAAGTCTTTTTGGAATATATGTATTTGTTAATACTAAAGATAAACATTTCAAAGTTTCAACATAAGTAAATTAGGTTATCATCTTCCTGCGCAAAAAAAGATCGGTCTGTTCAGATAATAAACACTCAAGTAATTCCATCTCCAATTAGCTCCTTCACATTGTGAGAATTTATTGGGTTCATTTCTTGATCCAAAAAATAGTGGCTCGTTAAAAATTTGAATTGCTTGGAGTCGAAAAAGAAAGGCAGCTTCTGCTCCGTGATCAAGTCTACACATATATTCGTATTTGTTTTTTTTTCAATATCATTATTTTTAATAATAATAATTTGTAGGAAATATATATATTTTTATGGAATTCCTTGAGTGTTTATTATCTGAACAGACCGATCTTTCTTTGCGCAGGAAAAATTTGAAAATTGGAAATGTTTATATTTAGTATAAAAGATACAAAGACTTTTACAAAAAATTTCAAATTATAAAAGTCTTTAATGACTTATATGATTTGAAACTAAAAATAATAGTTATTTAAGACTTTTATTTTTTTTCCTCAAATTTAATTATTATTTTTTTATGAATACGAGTATAATAAAAATCAATTTTAATATTTGTATAAAATTTTTATTTTTTAAAGTCTCAAATATAAGTTTTTTGACTGTTTGCAGAGATACTGTTTTTACAAACAGTTTGATGAATTTTTAACAAAAATCGCATTAGTCCTTATATGTGATTTTTTTAGTTGAAATTTTGATCAATAACAGTTATTTTCAGTCCATGCCTAAAAGTATGTGTTTTTTAAGTAAAGTAAAGTAAAAGTGTCGGTGAAAAAGTGCTCGTCTGAAGTGCCCTTAACAGAAAGCAAACAAAAGGTACTGTTTCTGCACAGACCTTATAAGGTACTGATATCTTGCGTACTGAGTTGGCCAGACACACGAACTGTACTCAAGAATCGGTCAAACCAGTGATGTAAGGGTCATCGAGGCCTTTGCTGTAAAGAAACATAAAATTAGAATTGTTTAAGCTGAGATAATTTCTTAGGTCGCAGGAAGGCGAGAATGGGAATCCGGGCTGGCGAAAGTCATAAAAAGTTTTACGCCGCGGCGCGCCGTCAGCGTCTATAAGGATGTTGGAAAAAAGGATCACCTAAGGAGATCATTTAAAATTAATCCAAAACGAAGAGGACCAAGGTATCTGCCTTGGGGAACTCATGAAGTCAACATTTTGTTTAGCTATCGGTTTCGTGCTCGAAAATAACAGTTACTTTTCAGACAATATTAAAGCTAGGATCAATATTTACATATGTTGAATATGTATATTAGAGTGAAATTTGTATGGACTAAAAAAAATGAACCAAGCGGTTGTCAAAATGGCAATCTACGACGAATTCTAAGAAGATTTTCCCAAAAACCATGGGTCTAAAATCAAATTCCAGCTTCCGATTTTTAACGAGAAACTTTTCACATTTTCTTGTCATTTTAAACGTGTGGTGTTTATTGACGCATTTTAAAGTGTATATAATCTTGATCAGCATCAACAGTCGAATCGATTTAGCCATGTCCGTCTGTCCTTCCGTCCATCCGTGTAAGCGCCTAGATCTCAGAGACTATAAGAGGAAGAGCAACCAAATTTGGCACACAGATTTCTATAAGCCCCAAGTTTGTTTCCAATTTTTTCCACGCCCCTTTTCGCCTCCGCAAATCCTGAACTGTCATCACAAGCACAGCTTTTAAGATATGACGACTTTTTGCTTGTTAACGTTAACTACTATTATTACCTTTCTTCCTACTAAATCGTAACAAGATCGGACAAAAGAAATGGTTGTAATGGCTGATTTAAGTTTTTAAGCAATATAACTGCCTAGAGTTGAAAACTGACTGTTTTGGAGGTCATGTATTTATATAAATTTTTATAAAGTTATTAAAAAAAATAAAATAAAATCATTATAGAGGACCATATTCTTGGTAATTGAATGAAGGATATTCACACAAATTTTCAGATAGATTCGTCAGTAACTTTTTGAGCTAAGATTTCCGCAAGTTGAAAAAAGTCGTTTCGCGGAAAACGCATTTGAAAAAACCGAGTAATTTTTGGCACTGAATCGACTGGCGTTTACCTTAGTGCTCATATCTTCTTAACTACATAGCTGGAATTTCGTGTTGAAACTTAAGCTACACATTCTTGAAAAGTTGAACTATCAATTTATGCAATACAAAAAAATAGATTTTTTTAACCACCTAAACAGGTTTCCCCTTTTGAAGAAAATTTTATCAGTCAAAGTGTAGATTTCAAAAAAATTTAAAATACTTATATAAAAAAAACATTATTTGATTTACTATTTTATCAAACGCATTTTGCTTTTTGCAATTTATTATATATTTTAAAGAACATGAGAATATTTGAATTATTTAACTTATTTTTGTTCTTTTATATCTGCAGACTTGGATTTTACGGTTTTGCCTTTCTTTGGCAATAATTTCATTAGAATATTAGTTGCTGATGCACTATCTAATGGACAAGATACATAAAGCTCTTCACAGGGTCTATTATTGAGTTCCTTTCCATGTTCCAATGCCTCCTTTATCGCAGTGCCATCCAACAGGTAGTCCACAAGAGAATTTCTGCAAAATCGAAAAAAAGAGAGGAAGAATAATACATACGAATTAAATGCACGAAGTATCTTTTAGTTAATAACAGTTTTTAAAATTGTGTACAGGGCATCGCTTAGTTGATAACTTTTCCAAAACACTTTACTTATTTACAGCTACTTATGAGGCAGACTAATTGGTTTGTCAAACGAGTAAATATATATGGAAATACTAAATATTCGTGAATATGAATAACATTGAAATATTTAACAAAAAGAATATACTAATTTATACATATATAAAATATATAAGTATGCGATCGTGGTGTTTTTATTTTTTAAAAATAGATCACACATTAATTCGTTGTGATTGAACTCGACTAGCATTATAAACAATTTATATTTAGATAAATGTTTCACGGTTTGAGTACGCAAGCAAATAAACAAATAAATATACAAACATACATATGAATGTATGTAACGAATTACACTAGTTTACAAAATCAAAAAAAATTTTTGCTTTTCATGTCTGAGTGCACTTTTCTTATGGATTTTGGTCCACTAAACACGAAAATCGCACTTAAAAATTTTTTTATGGTAGCGTTTTCGAAATATTCATGTTTTTTCAAATTATCGAAGTTGCTCTCACATTTTAGAGTATACCACGAGATCTAATTTACCGATGTGGTCAAAAGATCACTCAAATTAAAGGTAATTGATTTATTTACAACTTTCTTTCATGTAGCTTTGAGATCGGCTTATTAGTTCAGAAGCTAGCGACTTTTAAAAGTTCCAAAATCCGGATTTTTTGTGAATTTTGGGTCTCGACAGCTCACAAATTGCCCTAGAAAAAATAGATATCGCCAAGGTAAAATTATTTTTAAGAGTTTAAAGTATAGCCGACACTGTTACGAAGAAAATGGGCTATTGCCTTTGAGAATCTATGGATAAATCGCGGAGTAATACGCTTTATAGTGATAGAATTCGTTAATGATTTTAATGTTTTTTTATTGCATACTTTAATTGATTGCTAAGCATTTTACAGCATACTTTTTGGCTTAAAAAAAAATTGTTGACTCCTTCTTTGCCTTTTGTTGTATTCGTAGTCCGTTTCTCGTATGAGGGATCAAATGTAATCGCCCATCATGGCTGCATCCCAAAAGCCAGCTATACCGTCCCTCATACGAGAAATAGACAACGAATACAACAAAAGGCAAAGAAGGAGTCAAAATTTTTTTTTAAGCCAAAAAGTATGCTGTAAAATGCTTAGCAATCAATTAAAGTATGCAATAAAAAAACATTAAAATCATTAACGAATTCTATCACTATAAAGCGTATTACTCCGCGATTTATCCATAGATTCTCAAAGGCAATAGCCCATTTTCTTCGTAACAGTGTCGGCTATACGTTAAACTCTTAAAAATAATTTTACCTTGGCGATATCTATTTTTTCTAGGGCAATTTGTGAGCTGTCGAGACCCAAAATTCACAAAAAATCCGGATTTTGGAACTTTTAAAAGTCGCTAGCTTCTGAACTAATAAGCCGATCTCAAAGCTACATGAAAGAAAGTTGTAAATAAATCAATTACCTTTAATTTGAGTGATCTTTTGACCACATCGGTAAATTAGATCTCGTGGTATACTCTAAAATGTGAGAGCAACTTCGATAATTTGAAAAAACATGAATATTTCGAAAACGCTACCATAAAAAAATTTTTAAGTGCGATTTTCGTGTTTAGTGGACCAAAATCCATAAGAAAAGTGCACTCAGACATGAAAAGCAAAATGGCTGTAAACTAGTGTTATTAAACTTACTCGGACAGCATGTGAATGAATTCGTCCATTTGATCCGATACTCCGGACTTCATATTGTTCTCCGTAGACCGAACATAGCCACAGACGGCGCGTTGCATGCAACTAGTTGAGTCAATGTTGTTTTGACCCAGCACGTCGTCAATTTTGTTAATCATGTTGCCAATGGATGCCAGGTCATTTTGGTCATCGCCTACGTATGCATAATTTGTTGTGTTGCTCAAATTGTAATGCGAATAATATCGACCAGGATATACTCTACTCACTGCGTCCATAGCCACCGTAACCACCATGAAAGGCTGACAATAGTTTGGGTATCAGAATAATGGCGCCAATGCCAACGAGAGTGCCCAGCACAACTCCTCCCAGATCCAATTTGATGGGGTTATAAGCAGAAAGTCCTGTGCCACCTGGATACCCCTACAGAGCATATGCATAAGAAAAAAGATGAGTATTGTGATTTTAGAACTTTATAAATCCCATACATTCAAGCTTCCATAGCCAGTTCCAAAGCCCAGTCGCTCCAATCTATCCTTTGTTGAGGCAGTCTGCGGTTCGTTGAGCTGAGTCTTGTTTTCGTTCAAGTATGCACGATTCCATTGCGATTTTTCAACGTAAGCTCTGGAATGAATTACAAATTAGTATATTTCGAAAAGAACCCGAATCAACTATTTGTTTTTCATATTTGTTTGTCAAATTTTGTCTTTATGTCGCGTAGTTTGATAACAATTTAAGATCGGATTTAAGCACTATTAACACTATAAAACACAGAAAAATTTACTATTTCCAAACTAACATGCTAAATAAACCAATTGTTTGTTATATCTGAACTTAATATAAATTTGGATTATTACACAGAAAAAAAAGTCCGGGACATTTAGCCCGAATTCAATCCGAAACGATGTCAGAATGTGGCGTAATCTCGGATTTTCTTAAACCAAGTATGAAATTCTTGATTTTTTCAATTCTGAAACTCTTAAATTCAGGCTAAAAAAAATTTGTATTAATTATAATGGTTTTCGTTAAATTTAATTTTTTGTTTGAAACTTTTTTTTCAATATTTCTTTTAACTTTTTTTTAAGATTTTTTTTTTGAAACGTTTTTATTCACGTTTTTTTTTAAACATTTTTTTTTGAATAGATATTTTTTAAAATTTTATTTTAAAATTATTTTTTATTTACCATTTATTATTTTTACCATTTTTTTTTATTGACGGGGGGAGTCGAGCCCAGACTTTCTTCCAGGGATTAAAACACTAACCGAAACCGTAACCTTTAACCGGTAAGAACCGATTGAAATTTAAAACCGTAGCCGATAATAAAATTTTTCATTTGACCGAAACCTGAAAACCGAAACTCTGTAAACCGAAATAACCGCTTAGTAACCGATTCATTTATAATGGTTTATTTCGGTTTTACAAATGAACATACCAAAAGTAATGACATGCTTAATTATCATGTATATTTTTGTACCCTGTGCCTATTAAAAATGGAAAAAAGGATACATTTTTTTGGTGAAATGTATGTATGAAACAGGCAGAAGGATGCACGGCAGAATTAATAAAAGAATTTTTTTTATTTTCATAAATAAGTACATGGATAAAAAATGTTGTTGTTAACCGAAACCATACCGGAATTTCAAAACCGAAACATCCCAAAACCAGCTCACCGTTACGAAACCTTAATTTAAAGATTTTGCGTAACCGATAACCTAAAACCTAAATGCAAAAATAACCGAAAATAACCGTTACTGAAACCGATATTCGTTTCGGTTTTAATCCCTGGAAAAAAAAAGATTATTTAGGGCAAAAAGAAAAGAATCGACCAAAATAACAGATGAATTGGTACTCCTTAAATGCTTTGGAGCTATCAAGGTATAGTTATGGTTACCAGAACAATTTGCCTCAAATTTGTAGTTGTTTGCTAGTTTTGTCTCCATTCGTCACTTCTAAAGAAACCGTTAAGGACAATCTCTATAGTACAATATAGCAAGCAAATTAGATAATGAAACATAATAATTAACTTCTGTGCAATAAAAACAAGAAGAAAATTTTTCCCCGGGTCCCGAAATGATTTGCTGCGCTCCTGTTTGCAGGTTTAAATATATGCTAATGTAATATTCAAATAAAATATAATTGCAAATAAAATAATATGTAAAATCTACTTAAAGTGCCTTATTTAAGAAAAGGTGAGAAAATGTGTCAACGTATTAAAAATCTACCACTTTTAGTACATTTGTACCAAATGTGGCAGCCGTGTGCCAACAGCCAGTCCATGGTAAGATCATTAACAAGGTCACGTATTTTCTTTACCTCGGTTTCCTTTTTATTTTATCGCAATGAACGAAATAAAATTTTATATAAAGCCTTTGTATCCTTAGCGTAATGAAGTTACTGCAGAAATTAAGGAATAATAATGAACACAAGCAAAGTCTGTGGTGAGAGAATACGCCATCTTGTAAATAATTTCACCATGGTCAGGCGTAGTCGGACTTAAGGATCTAGAGTAGCCAGATCGTCAAACATTCAGTAATGCAGGCTGCAGTAATTGAAATTGGATAGCAACAGCGTGTATGTATGTACGTAAGTATAAATGTATGTATATCTGTGCGTATCAATTTAATTGACAAGCGATTCCTTTGAGCTTATTTTGAGCAGTTTCTAGTCCTTTTGATGTACATATAAACTCACTTTTGATTGCCGTCATACTTCGGAATAGCTTCTGCGAAGCTTAGCAGAAGCATCGCGCCAATTAGGTTCAACAAGCCGATGTATTTGATATCCATTTGAAAATATATATAAATTGAAAATTCTTAATCCTTGAATTATTATTTGCCGTTGTAAGCTTTGTCACTTCACTGTGGTTTTAAACTCCAAACTAATGCTTTTAATACGTCCGCAATCATATTTATATGTGTCCAACGAAACTGAAATTATTTCAAACGCAGCTTAAAGATTCCAGCAATTTGTTCAAATTATGAATTGTCAAGCAAGTGTCATTATGCGCTTCATGCATGCTTACTTGAAGTTGTGAGCAAACACATGGACATACATACATACATACATAAGTACATGAAATCATTCTAGCACATCGAAAAGCTATTACATTTACTTGCACTTACATATTACGAGTACTTAAAAAGTGTACATATGCGTACGTATGTTTTCATAACATAAGTGTCGTTGTTAAATTCATTCGCAAGCCATACTCAATTATTTCAGAAAATTGTATCAGCGACCTAACGCAATACAGTCACAAGCGTCAGTATTACTCACACTACTACATACAAATGCATAGATGTACATATGTACATGGATACAAACAACTTACAACATATTTAACTACGGATTTGCAACTCTACAATAATGGGCACCAGGCAACATATCTGAGTGCGGCTGAAATACGTGGAAGTATTTGCACCTGTAGTAACTCACGCAATCTTCGGATGCACTAGACCAAAAAAATTTCTGGTATTAAGTCACTGACTGCTGCGCCATTGGACTTCCTATTAACAGTATGTATGGATATGTTTTTAATTGCCTTTCCATAAAGATACTTTTATTTATGTATATACAGTCGAACTTCCCTAACTCGAACTTCCCTAACTCGAAGTCTCTCTAACTCGAACAAAATCGAGTGGCAATACTAGGCAAATTTCATACAATTCTACTTCCCTAACTCGAAGTCTTCCCTAACTCGAACTTTTTTCGTGGATAATGGTGATTCGAGTTAGGGAAGTTCGACTGTACATACATATGTATGTAAATAAGTTCTTATGTGCATGTATTAATACATATTATATTTGCCGATTATGATCAAGAATGTATTGGAGTGATTCCCTAAGCATTTAATGTCAATCCATTATTTCTTTAATTCAAAATTGAAAACCAATATATATAAAAAAAATGAATATTTTAAAAAAATGGGGTTTAATTTAGCGCAGATTTGTTGTGATCCACCATCTAGGTAAGAATTCGCCATACATGTGATTTATAATTTAAAGATTCCCCTGATGTAGTGCGAGTTTCTTCCAATCAGTTCGTCAAGCACAACCAAAATTTTTTGTAATGAAAATTTCAATAAATGCAGTCCTTGTCGTGTTCCTTGCTGTTGTAAAAACTCAATCCTTAATGATCATACCTATACTATACTTAAAAGGATCTGCCATAAGATTATCAAAAGTTATAATCGCCAGCAGTGCCGTGAGAAGTATACAGTTTTCGATGGTGGCAATAGCATAGGTCCCCGATGGTCTGATAGGCAATCTAGAGGTAAGCGTATACTATCTCGGTTTACAGACTGCAAACTTTAGATTCGATGTAATTTTAGAAGATGGAAGTGAAGTCAGTAATTCTAATAGACAACGGGGAAAAGAGTATAACAAAGATCCTTCGGGGAGAGATGGACGCACTGATTTAATGGCAAGGAATCGTCATGAAAATAGAGGTTATTCAGTTGATGAAGGAGGATCAGGAAAATTAGGAAAAGCTAAAGGTCGCACCGGCGGGGAGAAAGACACCTTAAGAACTGGAAAAGAACGAGAGGAAGGACGACGATCGAGAAAGTCTCGTAGTAATAAAAATGCCTCTGACACCGAACAATTAGCAGGAAAGTCAAAAAAGAGAGGCGATGGAAAAGATGAAAATAATACTGGAGATTCGCGAAAATCGGAAAGAGGTAAAGGACGCAAATCGAAAAGTCGCAAAGATGCAAAAGGTGCCAGAGACTCGGAGACAACTGGGGAAAAGGAAGGCAAATCAAAAGGTCGCAGCGATAAAAAATCACCAGGATCGCAAGAACCATCTGAGGATAAGCAACGCAAGTCCAAAACTCGCAATGATAAGAAAAATGCTGCATCGTCGGATGGCGCTGCGGATAAGGATTCTAATGAGAAAAAGCGCAATGAAAAGAAAAATGCTCGCGACTCGGAGGCAACTGGGGAAAAGGATGGCAAGTCGAAAGCTCGCAGCGATAAAAAATCGCCAGGATCTCCAGAAGCATCTGCGGATAAGGATCCTAGTGATAAAAACCGCATTGATAAGAAAAATGCACCGGATAAGAAAATTACAGGTAGTGCGGAAGAAAAGAAACCCAATAATAAAAAAGGTGAAGAAAATGCGGAAGCAACAAAGGATAAGGAACGTGAAAAAGATAAGAATCCAAACGATAAGAAAATTGCCGCATCTTCAACAGAAACTGGGGAAAAGGACAAAACTCGCAATGATAAGAAAACTGCGAAAGGTTCGGAGGAAGTAAAGGAAAAGGGGAAACAAGGAAAAAGTGGTGGAGAGGAGGATAAAAAGCCTGATATTAATCGCGGTATTACGGAATCTGATAAAAAGGGTAAAGATGGAAAAGTTGGGCCTCTTGACACAAAAAAGCTCAATTGTCTAAGGATAAGAAGAATTCAAAGTCTGAGAGAAGCCTGGGCTCTAGTCTTGATGAGAACAAGAAAGGCGATGCGAATAGGAAAAATATTAAATCGCAAGGGCCTGATATTAATCGTGGTATTACGGAATCTGATAAAAAGGGTAAAGATGGAAAAGTTGGGCCTCTTGATAAGAAGAATTCAAAGTCTGAGAGAAGCCTGGGCTCTAGTCATGATGAGAATAAGAAAGTCGATGCGAATAGAAAATATGAAATCGCAAGGCTGATGTTAATCGTGGTATCACGGAATCTGATAAAAAGGGTAAAGATGGAAAAGTTGGGCCTCTTGGCGACAAAAAAGCTCAATTGTCTAAGGATAAGAAGAATTCAAAGTCTGAGAGAAGCCTGGGCTCTAGTTATGATGAGAATAAGAAAGGCGATGCGAACAGGAAAAATATGAAATCGCAAAGAAGCAGCAAAGGCAAGAGCCGTTGGGACGATGACAAGGATCAGCAAATTGATACGAAGTATAGAAAAGGTGGAAAGGGCAAAGGGGGAGATGATGTTTCCCATTTGTTAAGACTATCAGGTCGAAAGGGAAGATATGGAGAAGCGCCTGGTTTAAGTGGCACCAAAAAACGTCATGGAAGTCAGTCAATGTTCAGACGTCATTCATCCAGGATACGCAATGGTATCAAAGGGTCGAAGTTCATTCAGTACGAAAGGCGGTCAAGAAGTTTTCAGAGACCTACTCGTGGCGATGAAGTTCGGACCTGTGATATCCTACGTGTTCACTTGGAACAGCTCGATCTCGCTAGATGGTATGCTTTATCCCGATAAATTCATAGTCATCTTAACTTACAATTTCTTTGCTATAGCCCCCCATGCCAGCGATGCCCATGCAATGTCTGCGGAACCTGTATGCCGTGTTTACGTAATTGTTGTTGAACATCGTGCAAAACTTTTACAATATTTATGTTGTAAATTGGTGATATACATGAATATCGCAATATTTTGGGTGCTCAATCGTTATTGACATATATTTTATTCACTTTGTATATCACCTAAACTGTTCGATCTCTTCTCCACATATCGTTATAATGACTTGAGATATTCAAAATGCAATGGAAAAGGCATTAAAACCACAGTTTATAAGAAACAACTACTGAGCATTTAGAATTACGTTTTTATATTTTGAAAACATCCAATGTATTTTTATAATTTTATTTCGAGGACTGCTTATAAACATTCTGTGTCGATATTTTGGATATAGACTACTATTTATTCTTAATGATTGAACATGATGAACAAACAGATGAGTACATTGGAGAATAATTTTTTTCATATCTTTTGATCTTAGTAATTAATATGTTAGACTTCATTTTATTAAATTAAATCTCGGTTTACAATTCAATTCAATTCAATGTGTATTCTATGGGGAATCAACGGTAAACTTGAGATCCGAGATCCAGGTCAAGGTATTACATACAAATCTTGAAGATAGAGGGATTAATTTTGAACTATATTCTTGATCTCCAATATGTACATATAGCTTAAATCGGTAATTGCAAATATCAATTATATATATCCACGTCAAATTTTTGGTGTGAACTTGTTTTTCTGTTCATGGTCGTTCATTAAGGTTAATGTCATAAAAAAATGTCTTTTCGCCTTGTATTTATTTATATATGAATAAAAGCTCATACATACATACACTCATATGATATTCTCTTATTTAAATAACATATAAAATGGACGCGTTCAGCAGCATATATTAATACGTATTATTATTAAAAAAAAAAAATAATACATGGAAACCCTTCTTGTGAATACGAGAGTAATTTCAGTGGAATGGTATTTTAATATTGATATTAAGGTGGTCTCTGTTAATATTCTCGCTTTGAGCCCTTTTTTCTTAAATTATTTTGTAGGATAAGCCCTAGAAATCAAATTTAACATTGGCCGTGTTCACCAGAACAAATCGACAACAGAAAATCGATGAAATTTGCATGATTATTCTGGTGAAATGCAGTGATTAGCAGTCATGATTTCAAAATTTGTGATTATGATGACTGGAAATTCATCACCAAAATAGTACGCTGAAATTTTCTGATTGTGATGCTTTGTTATCGAGCAAACAAAATACATGATTACTGATTGATTAGTTCTGGTGAACGCGGCCATTGCATTGGATGGGAGTCCCTTTTGGCCACAACTTTTTTATAGCTCCTGTTGTGGAATAGGTCAAGGACTGTCAAATGAGTCGAGTACTATGTACATTAAGGGAATACTCTCTTTGTATAGATCGACTAGAAAACAAGTTAAAAAGCAATCCAATACGAATGCTTGTTTACTGATTTGAATGCATAACAAATTATGAGTCAACGGCGAAATGATATTTTGCTTAATACTGTAAAATTACGTACTCATTTGATGTACATGCACATATGCCTGATCTGTATTGATATATGTATAAAATATTAGATTTATGTGTGTAGATGTACATGTTTGTATGTACATACATACATACATACATATGTAAAAGAAAATTGTTCGCTCTTTTGTGTGGGGAGAGATTTGAATGTTTGTTATTCCAAAAATAAATGTATTTCTAGTCATAGAAAGAGATTGAGAAAGAGCGAAGGCTGTTGAAAAATATTTTGTGTATTCAAAAAAATTATAAGAAAGTGTTCCATGCAATTTTTGAGCAGAACAACTCGAACGGGCGTCAAGTGAAGAACTCGACTAGACGAATAATTCGAATCGATTTAAAAACGAACAAGTGATTTTCAATATTATTTTAATCGCATATACATTTTAATTTCAAACTCAAAATGGTTTACGAAAGTGGATTTACAACCCGTAGAACCTACAGCTCCAGACCGGTCACTACATCGTACGCCGTGACGGTAAGTTTCAATATTTTCAATACGAAAAAGTTACAATATATATATTCTGAATTATGAATACTACATATACTTTTTAGTAGTGTGGTTCTTGTTTTATAAAAACTGTGAAATCCATCTGTGCAACACCAAAAAATTAAAAGTTTACATAACAAAATGAATTGATAAACGAGTTTTAAATACTTAGCAAATGCTTCAGATTGATTTGACTGATTTTATAAAAAGAGTTTAATTTTTACCGATTTTAACCAAAAAATGCAATGTACTCATATTCGAAGTACATTTTGATTATTCGAATAAATCGCTTAAATCCCACTTGCTGTTTTCCGTAATATCATTCGAAAAGATAGTGCAAACAGTTTGGAAGAAATTGAAACACGTTTGAGTGCAAAGTTACACACACATTCGAAATGTAAGTGAATGTGAATGTGAATGTCACGCATATGAATATCGTATCAGCATTGAATTACAGTTAGTCTCATGTATGTACAACACATAAACTCGTATTATTGTGATTTATAAGTACTGGAATTTAGGATCGCATTGTTATTTAAATTTTTATTTGGACATAAGTAAATAAAAATTATATATTTGTATATGCAAATAATGTTTATTTATATTCTTAAGTAACAATACATACATAGGTACATGTATGAATAGACAATGTACAGTGAATGTACGTAAAATTCTCATTTCAGTCTAAATACTATAGTTGCTTTTCACGAATTTCCCGAGTGTAGAGAGATATAAGAAAACATCCGGCCCACTTACATTCATGCATACATAGTATAGTACCTACACTGGTATGAATTTAGTATGAAAGTGCGAATTCGTATTTGTATATGTGAGAGCCTAAAAATATTTATTTATGAGATACTAGAAGACAGTTCGGACTCGAAATGTTCTCACATCTACTCATGAGTAGTATTTACTTATATTTTTTTGAATAGATTTTGCCTTGATTGCGAGATTCGACAGCTACACGTACAACCCAAGGTTATGGCTGTTTTATTTTGTTTTTATCATTTTAATTTCGAACAACTTTTATGCGTTGTCATAATCTCAGCAGACAGTATGCGAATTTTCTCGCAAATTCCAAATATAGCCTTCTACATACAAATGTCAGTCTTATACATACCACTACATACTAATATTTACATATATTTCACTTTTATATATGTGTTCATTTATTTTATAAACAATTTGGAGCAGGATTACCCATCACAAGATCGTCCGACATTCATGAATATTCCTTTAATTTTTTGAGCATTCACCTCAATTTGCAGTATACTCTTAGAAGATATAAGAGAAATATTTGGATTTGATTATAAAACACATGATGTGTTATTTATTATAGGTTAAAAGATACCGATGCGAGAATTTCAGATTTTTAAATGTGCAAACTAATGTTCAAATAATTTTGAGCAAAACTTGAACAATGTTTTGTATTTGTTTTTTTTATTGAATTTTTTTTTTTATTTTTGTGGTATGCATGTCATGTATGTGTGTATGTAATACCTATGGATACAAAATGTATATATGAATGTAGAATATATATACACACACAGAAGTGTATGTGTAATATAAGCTGCTTGCTCATTTCGGTTTCGGGCAGATCTAAAAATATCTTTCCGATTTCCAAAACACATTCACATATTAAGCACGGCAAAAACGAGCAAATCGAAAGACGTCAAAATAGCCTTCAGAAATTGGCTATAATAAACAGATATGCGTAATGGCTGTACAGTAGGGCACTTGGGGAATAGAATTGTAAGAGATCAGAGAGATCACGGTTTAAACATAGATTATTAAAACTAATAATTCACATGTACTCGTAAATACCAATGTATGTCAACCATTTTGTAAATATTCATATTCATTTGAAGCTGTTAATACTCACACCTAACATTAAGTTCATTAAAATTGCAAGTGAATGAATATCCATATTGCCAATTAATTACAGCCTACAGCACTACACTCTAACTCCTTTTGTGTAAATATAATAATGATCATGTATGTGTTTGTACAATGGAACTCACTGATCCTACAGATCCGCTGTATATATATTAGCGAGGCGAGCATTTGAACTCCAGGCTTATTAACTGCCATCAACATGTATCCACCTGTGTCCACCCGTGTATATACGTTAATCAAGCATCCCGATGATAATGGTAACCCAGTCGATTAGTCGACCAGTCGCACCGCACCGCTCACCGCAATTCTTCAATGCATCTTGTCTAATATCGTGATCTTGGCTTTCTAAATTAAAATCCCACATATTATGTGACATTCTGGGCATTGCAGAGAACAAACAGAACACCAATTGACTGGGAGAAAGTTCCATTTGTGCCACGGCCCTCACTCATCTCTGATCCGGTGACGGCCTTTGGAGTGCCTCGAACGGACTATGAGCAGCGCAAGCGATCGATACTCGATCCAATCAATCGGGCTGCGATCAAGCCAAACTATAAAATTGCCTACCAACCCATCGAGCCATATGTGCCGACTCGCGACAAGAATCGATCACGCATCCTCAGCTTAGTGCGCCAGCATATCGATACCGTGGAAGCCGGTGGCAATACCGCAGCCCGCACCTCCCGCGACTCCCTCGACAGCCAGCTGCCTCGCCTGCACCGCGCTGCCTCCGAGAGTCTTCCGGTCCGACGCGAGACCTATCGCAATGAAAAGTCCGGTGCAATGGTCACAAAGTACTACTACTAACCACCTTACTCTATACAAAATATACAAAAACGAAGAAGGAAGCAAAATTCTGAAGCAATCCAATTTAATCGAACTACAAGTGAATCGAACGAATCGAATAGACTAGATTCAAAGTCTTTAATATTACTCATACAAAAATAAGGATGCGTTATACACTACATACATACTACAAACATCTTACATCGATACAAACTGTTCTGAAGTTAACCTACTACCTAACGATATGTGTAAAAGATCAGACATTCAATTCGTACCTAATATTATCCATCTTATCTGTCATTTTCTGCTCTGTATAATTAAATTTTCTTGGTTCCTACATCGAAAGAGCCATTAAAACGAAAAATTCTAAAGCGCATTAAACTTTTAAAGATCCGAACATGTTTCAATTTCCTTTTACAAAGCCTAAGACATGGTTGAATTGTTAGACATATTATTTTATATGCTTTTTTTTTTGTCATAATTCATCATCTTTTTTGAAAAATAAAGTTGGTCTGCTGGCACCGTAATTATAATAAGTAGATATGACTTAAGTTGTATCTTATATAGGTACCTGAATACAGCGGACCAGCTTTATAGTTTTTCATAATCAGTTTGATTGGAACAGCAAGTTGGTTTGTCTCTATTTTTGTTACTTAGTTGCATAACATTTGTATGCTGATTGTCTATTTGCCATAACAATTCTCATCTAAATGCATAAATCGGAATTTATAGACTCCACGTTTAGACCTGTGCACGGACAGACCTGGCTCGCATCGCAGCCGCGCCTCTTCGGACTACTCGTACACCTCAAAGTCGAGCGTTGAGAAGAGCAGCTACGATTCAAGCAACCCCTACGCGAGGCCGGAACGCTCCACGTATACGTCATCGGTTGAGAAATCAACGCGCAGTGGCCCAGGCGGTTACAATTATAGCACCGAGAGGACCAGCACAACTGGGGCTGGACCCGGTGGCTACAGTTACTCGTCGACCACGTCTGGAAACCTGCCCGGTGGCACCAAATACCGTCACTTCTCATACCATGTTTAAGCCAATGTTATAATGATCTTCGATGCGAGCTAAAAACTAAACTAAATAACTACACTAATCAATCCGCTTGAATACTGATGACATTGTTGATTGTAACTTGCAATATCTAATCACATACACGTATTATATAAACACATATGTGCACATATGTATGCTCTCTTATCATTGGATCTGTATAAATAATTACGAGTACTTGAGTTGACTAACATCACTAATTATCGTTTTGATTGTTAAATAGTTGTTTATACCACAAAGCATCAAGAGCAACAACCTAAATGATGTAATTACTCTCCATATCATTTATAATTTTAATCTATTTGTGATACAATAAAATAAAATCCCGTTCACTAAAAGTACATACACTCAAACATTCTTTAAATTCGATAATAGAGTTTCAAATACGATATTCATATGGGTTGTACAAGTTCAAATACATTCTGATAATCGGTATGAAAGTATTCAGCTTCTTCTATCGACAAACTATAAAGCTGTTTTCACAAAGAATATTTTCCAGTTGGTAGCTGATATCATTGTCGATTCGGAATCCTCAAGAAATGCATTTCAAATTATATATTCAATATTGTATATATATATATATCTCTTTCAGTATCCGTCTGCTCAGCAAGTGACTCGTGTAAGTATATCATATTAATTTGCTCACAAATTGCTCGTCATCTTTCATTTCTGTTTTGAAATCTTTCCTATCGACTTTTCTTATCACACTGCTCATACTTCAAACACTCCATCGTCATCTGGAATCTTATGTGGTTAGTACTCCTAGACCGTAAATCTATATATCAGCTATAAAATTGAATATTATTGATCATCTTTCAATCTTTAAAATAAAAATAGAAGATAATTTAATAAAACTATGAAAGGATGTGTACGATCCAAATTTTCATTATTAGATTATAAAAATAAATTAACTTAGGATTGAATTAGGCGAATGCCAAGTACGTAGAACTTTTTTGGACATATGCCAAGACGAAAAAGTTCTTAAGAACTATATGAAATACAAGTAATGATAGTAATGATAGGATCTGGCTTGCTCAGTCAAAATAAAATTTTAGGGAAATAAACAGAATACAAATAAAATAAAGAAGGTTTGTTTTTTAAAGAAATGCAGATTTATTCATACAGAAAGCTATGAATTAATTATTTTTTTATAATCATAATTCATATAATCATCCATTGGCCTATTTCAACATGTATTTTAACATTGTGTACGTATGAAGTTGTGAGTACGATGCGAGTATTCTATTTACTAACTTGATGTGATTGCCGAATACACAATAGGTATACAAAACGAGCTATCCAATCTACTCGAGTTATTCAATCCCAACAAGACGCATCGTCAGTGGAACACGTGTGATTTCATCGCCTGTTCGGGTTGTCACCTCCCCCACCCGAGTTGTGTCGCGAGTGATACACTCTCCATCGCCAGTGCGTGTTGTGCGTACGACAACGCGCGTTATCTCATCACCGGAGAGAACGACTTCCTACACCTACTCAACACCATCGACATACTATAGTCCAAGAACCTACTTGCCGTCGTCCTACTACACCTCGACTTACGTCCCAACTTCGTATACAACATACACACCATCGTATCATTACAATCCAACAACAATTACACGTGTCTATGCTCGCTCGTCATCCCCGACAATCCCGGTGAGGATCACCACATCTCCGGTTCGTGCCACGCCTTCATACCTGAAGAGACTTCCTCCTGGATATGGCGCACGGGCATTAACTAATTACCTCAATACCGAACCCTTTACCGTAAGTTATCGCAGTAACATCAAACATTGTGTTATCGCGAAATCCCTAAAATGTAGCCACAACAAAATCAACTATAACCGCCATATTACTCTATGTAAAATTGCAAATTATAGACTTTTTCGGAGGAAACAAATAGAATACGCCATCGCGCCCAATCCTTGATTCGCGATCTGCACACTCCCGTTGTGCGCCGTGCCCGCAGCTGTACACCGTTTCCAGTCACCGGGTAAGCTGCAGATTTACTACATTTAATAGCAAATAGCAAATAGAACACTGAAAACTACACTGAGCGAACTAGTCGAGACCCCTAACATAAGATATTAGATTAGATTTGATATCAATCATACATATATTAAGTACTTATAATATGCATATGCGATTAAGAAATAATGATGGATAATAGTAAAAGAAAACGCTATCCCCCGAGATTAGAGATCTATCTAAACTGTGGGTCTGATAAATGTTTGCGATTTGCGGGGTCGCAAAGGGAAGCGGAAAATAATTAAAGCCCGATTAATTAATTTACGTCCATCAATAATCAAAAAATTTAGTTTTTTTTACTTTTTTTAAATAAAAGAAATATAAAAAATGTTTTTATGGATGCTTTATTTATACTTTCAATTGTCATATACCAGCATAAACACATTGATGAAAAATGATTGCGAACAGACAATAAAATGCATCATTCTGTGAATTGCTTAAAATCGAGCTCGAAGGGTGGACTTTAAATACGTGTTATCCAAATATCGTTATCCATTTTTCTTTCGGATTACTATTCAAAATTTTATTTTATCTTTAAAACTGCATTTAAACTTTCTTCAATATCGAAAAAATTAACAAAATAAATTTTGGAACGACATTTCCTCTAGTCGTCACGAATCAGCGATCATTAACTGAGTTTTGTAGGTTTTCACTTGTCGACGAAGAAGAAGCCGAGATGCAGGCACCAAAATGCCAAAAATAACAGAAACAGATAAGTTTGTCAGTTACTGCCCTCCTTTGCAATAAACTTTAATTAAAATACACATAGCAAATGCTTACTGTTGGAAAATGCTTTAGGTAAGGGGGTACTATTCACATAGTATTAGTTGTTATCTCTTTAAGTATGACTTTTCGATAGGGGATCAGCGACTTGTAAGTATACTCAAGTTTTAAAATTTTGTTTGTCATTTCAGCTATGCATATGGACCAACATCTCAATTGGCTTTAGATGCTTATGTGGCCCGAGTGACAAATCCCGTGCGTCACATTGCCAAGGAGGTTCACAATATTTCCCATTACCCAAGGCCAGCCGTAAAATACGTTGGTGAGTAACTAAAATCGAGTTGATTGATTGATAGTATTATAACTATAGGCTGCAACCTGCATTGTTGTCTTTAAATTGGTATTAAATGCTATTTTTTAAATATTAAAATAACTAAGGTAAAAGTCATCTTGCCTCTGTAAGGATATGTGGTGATAAGGCTTATAATATTAGAAGGCCAATGTACGATTCGGACAAAGTTCGAAACGATATTAACCTCTTATCCTGGTACCTTAGACATCCCACATGGAAGAAAGAGAACCAAAATAAGGAAGGTAAGTACCGTTGAAAAATGGACGTGCTTTGAAATGCCAGCTGTATATAGCGATAGAAAGTTTCTACTCATGCTCTTTTAACTCAATCCTAAATCTTTTATAGAGGATCTCAGGTGTTAAAAAAGATCCACTTAATAATGTGCTATTGATAAAAGGAATTGTTGTACCTAAATTAATAATTCAAAAGAATTAAAAAGAATTTGAAATTTTCAAATATTTAACATTCTGAGTATATAAATTATAGACGTATTATGATCTTGTATGCGTTTGATATTGAAGCAAACGAAATTAAAATCTTTGTCACTAACGCATTTGGTTTGAGCACCCCGATCAGTTTGTTCTTTGTATTTGACTAACTTAATTCGTTTTATGATTGATTGATTCTTTCCAGTTGAAGCTGTTGAAGTTGAGGCCTAAATGATAACATGCCTGACTTTATTGTATGGACATACACACTTCATTTTTTATTTTTCTTAAATAAATTAATAAAAAAAAACAAGACTTGTGTTTGCCTGGTAGAAAACTAAGCCGATATCCAAATGATAAACAAACGATATCATCACACTCAGTCGCTTTCACATCTAAAAACAACTTTCATTCAAAATGATAACTATTTTCCTAATTGATAAAAATGAATATTAATTAATAATACTTTGAATCATGCTAAATACTAATTTTAATGTGTCTAACCCTATATTACATGTGTATTAGATAAATTACGATTACAATTACAATTTCTTAATTCTTACAATAAAGCCCTTTATTTTTGTATTTTAATTTATTATTAATTAAATATTCTTGGGCATTTACAGAATGTACGTAATCTTACAATTGTGTAATTTATTTTGTAAACAATGTCATGTATATGAAACTTTTCAATGTATACACAACTATTTCAAATACAAAGTGTTTAATTAGGGGGATGAGGGTCTGGCGACAGTAAAAGTTACAATATTTTTCCACAGCTAAATCACAAATGAATACAAATGCGTATGTGTATGTACAAGTCCGTAAATATATAATAAAATTTATTATAACTATGTACGAATCGTTATAAATATTTATATATGGAAAGTAATAGGTATAGTATGAGAATCGTTGCCATGACAAGGTGCAATAAATCAGAGAAACATCTTGAGACTATTTTAGTGGCCTTGACCTATATTTCTGATTTCGATCAGCAAATGTAGTTCTAGATTCATTTTACTAATGCCAAAACTATATTTAAACGATAAATGACGCAAATTTCAATTTTCCCTCTTTTTTGGTCGCCCAGGCGTGATTGATTTATTATACATCTTTCATTTTTGAGCGCATTATAAGTTTCCCATTAAATGTTTCACATAAGCAGTAAATTTATTATACTTATGATCATACATACGTAGTATAAGAAATATGGGAAAAATTGTTACTTTTTGAATGACCCTCGGACCTACTATTATAAACATGTCAGATAATTTATTCAATTGACCATTTTGTGTAATAATTTACATAATCACTGATCAAGGTTCAACTCAGAGAGTAAAACAAAATAGAAATAACAGTTCAACTTTAACAATACCACGATTCACTACCATAATATGAATATATAATATTATATTCAAGTTATTTACATTTAGCTTGGGTATTTTTTTATAGATTAAAAAATCAACAAACAACTATTATTTAGTAGTTTAAAATTTTAAAAATATAATTGTTACGGTTCCTGAATAAGAGCGAGAAGTGTCCGTCTGTTTTCTTTCTCTCTATCTCTCTCTCTTAATTTTGTCTTCTTCTTTATTTGTAACGACAACTTAGTTTTTTGGTGTTTGAAATGAAATTTCCTTTTTATGTGTAGATGCATACTTTTCCAACTGAATTCCGCTGGAAATAATACAGCTCGGAATTTATGTTATCTTGAACTAAAAACGTATCGTATTTTTTGATTTTTGTACAGCTAATTGCTTTACGATATGCGTACTCATTTTAATTTCACACAAATAACATTCCCTTGGTTGTGTCTAACAATTGATTAACATACTAATAAATTCCATTAATTACAAATAATTACTCTATTATGGGAGTCTTCTTTCTCTGCAAGTCTTCGTTTTTGACGCATAGGCAAATACCTCAACATCTACTTTTAAATGGTAAGTACTCTAGAATATTTAAGTTGTATTTCGAAATGAATGTAAATAATATTCATGCACTCGAATATCGATATACATATAACTTTTTATACGCAAATTATATTTAAATTTATTTATTACAATAGCAAATTTTGATGTACTCCTCATCTAAAATACATTCTTCCACATGTATTTACATAAATACTTACGTGTACATCAGATGATATTTCCCCTACTATTTTTCATAACAAGATTTGACTTTCAGATGCCGATTTGGATCCCAACCGCCCCTCAAGAAAGTTTTCTGCTCCCAGACCCCTAGAAGATGAGATCGACCTGGAGTCCAAGGAGAAGCAACGTCAGCGCCAGGAACGTCTCCTGACCGTAAACGAAGAGGCCTTGGACGAATTAGAGGTGGAGAAGAAGCGAGTCCAACGCGCTGATGAAGCCAAACGTCGTGAGGAGAAGTATGTGGTTAATTCATAAGCTATTCTTGGTCAGATCTATATAGGTATAACTTTCTTTACTTTAATAAAGAGCTCTCAAGGAGGAAGCAAAAAGACGCGAAGAAGCCGCTAAGCAGGCCCAAGCCGATGAACAAGCCCGTTTAGCTCGTGCTGCGGAGGAAGAAAGATTAGCTAAACAAGCACGTCTGGCTGAAGAGGCTCGATTGGCTGAGGAAGCTAAAGCTGCGGACGAAGCCGCGGCTCGTCAAGCCGAAGAAGAACGACTTGCTACTGAAGCTCGCCTTGCCGAAGAAGCCCGCATTGCCGAAGAGGCTCGACTGGCCGAAGAAGCTAAAGCTGCAGAAGAGGCAGCAGCACGTAAGGCTGAGGAAGAACGACTTGCTGCAGAGGCTCGTCTTGCCGAAGAGGCCCGAATTGCCGAAGAGGCTCGATTGGCTGAGGAAGCTAAGGCTGCAGAAGAAGCCAGAGCTGCGGAAGAAGCTGCTGCACTTAAAGCTGAAGAAGAGCGCTTGGCTGAGGAGAATCGCCTAGAGGAAGAACAGCGTCAGCTGGAGCAAGAACTGAATCGCCTGGCGGAGATTGAGAAGCAGGCTGAAGAAGAGCGCGAGGGCGATATCGCACGTCAAGCAGCTGAATTGGCCGAAATCGCACGCCAAGAAGCCGATATTGCAGCTCAGGAACTGCAGTCTATTCAAAAAGAAGGCAGAGACGTCGAGGAGCCAATCGTTGATGAGCCAGAAACTCCCGTTGAAGAACAACAGGAACCAATCATAGAACTTACTTCTAACAATGGCGATCAGTCCGTCGAGTTAGATAACACTGCCGGGGAAAGTTATGATGAAGAAGAGGATGAAGAATAAATAATGGAATCACTGTTTGCCGAAATACTTTACATGAATTCTATACATTAATAATATATTAATAATTAATGAATTTAATAATGCTTTTTACTAGGCATATGTCAAATTATAATTATACGAAATTAAAACTTTTTAGTTTTTAGCCATCTTCAACCGAATCAGAACATACCTTAGTTTCATTATAAAATTGTTCCTTTTTTCATTTTACCACGGCTCGTAGCTAAAACTAATACCTAAACTATCAGATAAAATTTAACATAAATCTAATCTTTATTATATTTGACAAATATATGAATGATTTAGATTCCAACAGTCAGCTGATGTTTTAATAAAAAGTCCTAATTCTAGTGGTGATCTATGCTTAAAATTAAAGTAAACCAGGGACTGTCATCATTATAAGTGCTATTAAAGAATTTTTAAATAATGAATAGTTTCAAGTTTTATAGATTTGCTCACAAAATAATGGTTAATTTTAAGTTACATATATGTACTTTACTTCTAAACCAATATTCATTACTTTTGAGCAAAAAAATAAAACTTAAAGAATAATTATTATTTCATGAGTTGTACATATATTTTGCTCAAAGTGAGACTCAAGTTGTAATTTCGACTACATCTTAAGGAATAAAGAAATAAAATTATATAAATTCTTAGTCAGTAAGCCAAGACAAACCATAACAATCACTTAAAAAAAAAATAGTTCTTGTGGATAATGAATTTTTTTGAGAAGTAAATTATAACTTAGAATTATTCATTATTTTGTGAGCAAATCTATAACATAAAACTTAAAATATTTTTAATAATGGTAAAAATGCATAAATGAGCCATAAAGATGAATAATGACATTTTCCTCGGTGTCTCAAAGTTATTATAAGTGAATGATTTTTTGATTACAAACTAGTCGGCGATGCTACAGTCGAGCGGTGCACGACTGTCGGAGACCCCGTACTTATTAGAGTTGTATCGTATCGTTCGGACTAAGTTCGATTGAACTATTCACCAAAGTGAACGAACGAACTAAATCCCTGATTGTAGGTCTTATAGTTCAGTAGTTCAGTTGCTTAGTTCGTTCGTTCAATAGTTCGTTCGAGTCCTTTTATAGGTCAGTAGTTTGTTCGAGTCGTTTGAGTCGTTCAATAGTTCGTTCGAGTCGTTTGAGTCTTTCGAGTCGTTTGAGACGTTCAATAGCTCGATCGAGTCCCATTACAGGTCAGCAACCTTATAAAGTAGACATTGACTTTCATACACAACAATATAGAATAGGTAAGCTTTTCATTATATTTTGTTAGCCTGTATGCTAATTTCTATTACTTTTTCTCGTTGGCAGGCAGACTTGGTCTGATATTTTAGTCAAAACACAAATGTTAATAATTTGCGTGAAGCAATTTGGTTTTGTTTCTTATTTTTATTATCTTCGGAGAAGATTAATACCCAGACTAATTGGATTAAAGTATGAATTTTATTATTTTTATTTTTAGAATCACAAATTGGCTTTTATTTTCAATACTATTTTTAAATAAACCGAGCGATAATGGGATTCGAACGAACTATTGAACGACTCAAACGACTCGAAAGACTCAAACGACTCGAACGAACTACTGACCTATAAAAGGACTCGAACGAACTATTGAACGATAATGGGACTCGAGTCACCGATTGAGCTCAGTAACTGAACTACTGAACTAAATGACCGATTAGTTCGTTCACTAAAAATTGAACTACTGAACTAAATCCTTCAACTGAACTAGAATCGACAACTCTAGTACTTATTATAAAGATATCTCAAACAACAAAAAGATTTTCATACTAAGACTTTATTTGGACTGATTGTTCCTATGGGATATATATGATATAGTAGTTCGATTCCAACCAAATTTTGTCAGTATGTATGGGACCATCCCATATGCATATTCTGTCAGTTTAATTTAGTTATCTCAAACAACAAAAAAGATTTTCATACGAAGACTTGATTTTCGACAGATCGTTCGAATGGCAGCTATATGATATAGTAATCCGATTTCAATAAAATTTGGTCGGTATGTATGGGACCATCTTTTATGCATTTTCTGTCAGGTTGAAATATCTCAAACAGCAAAAAAGTTTTCCATACTAAGACTTGATTTTCAACTGATTGTTCCTATGGGAGCTATATGATATCCCACAAAAAAAACCTCTTTACGAGGTAAAAGTCTAGTGACGAAAACATTTTCATGCCCCAAAATTTCTGATATCCAATTTTGTGACGAATAATATTAAGTTTTACATATAAATTATTTTAAGCAAAATTTTGGCACTCGGCACATTGCGCTAAAATGTATCAATTCTTCATACCAAATAAAACTCACTCACTGTTTTGCGCAGTGCCGAATGCAAAAATTTTGCTTAAAATAATTTATATGTAAAACTTAATATTATTCGTCACAAAATTGGATATCAGAAATTTTGGGGCATGAAAATGTTTTCGTCACTAGACTTTTACCTCGTAAAGAGGTTTTTTTTGTGGGATATCAGAAATTTTTGAATAAGACCTCAGAAATTTTGAAATTGCAATATTTTTTGACAGTATAGCTTTGTCAACTTTGATTATTGTTTGTACAAGCTAAAGCAAATTGTCTGGCAACACTGGTCCCCTTTACAAACACACATGCCCAGCGCAAAAGCTATCAGCACTCTTAAACTCTGGGTGCTATGACACTTTGCTGCTGCTATCCTATTCCCATTCTAAGTAAAATGTATGTATTCAGCTAACAGGTAATTTCCGCATTACGCTGCAAGCAGTGCAAAAAGCCCTTCGAAATACCTTTTCAACGATATATAGATCGCATCTGTAGCTTCTATCGTTTGGATGCTATGGTGGTTTCAATTTTAGCGGTTTTTAGCGATTTCCCGCTAAACTAGCGATTTTTCGCAAAAGTCGTAGAGCAAACGTTTCTAGATTTTTGAACAGGAACAAGTCCTCATTCAAACATTTAAGCTATCCAAACAATCAAACTGGCTGCTATGACACTTTGTTGCTGCTGCCCTATTCCAATTCAAAGTAAAACGTATATATTCAGTTAATAGGTTATATCTTCCAAACCTATCGGTAAAATTTTTGTGTCATATATCAAAAAACGCGAAATTTTACAAACTAAAACATATTGAAATTTGAAAAAAATCGTTAGCGGCGTTTTCTCAAAAGCCGCCAAAACGTGGGGGAAAATACCTTATGTCACCTGTAGCAATTTACCTATGTACTTTAGAAAAAAAGTTAAAAGGTATGCATAACAGCCCTTCAAAATACCTTTTCAACGATATATAGATCGCATCTGTAGCTTTTATCGTTTGACTGCTATAAGGGTTTTAATTTTAGCGGTTTTTAGCGATTTCCCGCTAAACTAGCTTTTTTTCGAAAAAGTCGTAGAACAAACGTTTCTAGATTTTTGATCGGGAACAAGTCCTCATTCAAACTTTTAAGCTAAATCAACGATTTGATCCTTACAAACAAACAAACAAACAGACTGACTTTTCATCTCGTTTTGAGAAGGGCACCAAAAAATTTCAAAATTAATTATCTTCTGAACCAGTGATCGGATTTGATGATCAAGGTGTCATTCGTCGCGTATTTTTGATTAGAATAGTTAAAAATTAAAAAAAAATCAAAAAGGCTCCAACGGCCCCATTAGCTCCAATCATTTAAATTTTGCTCCTCCCACTTACACCTGTTTATCTCACGAACCAGGTGAGTTTTCAAAAGTCTTAGTATGCACATTTGTAAGTTTAATTGAAACCTTTCGATCGGTATATAGCTCGACCTGATCGGGCAGTCATAGCAAATTTTCCATTCTTCCTGTGTATATATGCTAGTCGCTTTCGCACACTTCGTGCTGCTTTCGTCACTAGCGGACTGCCGTCCGCAGTGATAGTGGTCCGATCCAAAATCTAAAACAAACTCGATCTGCTTGCAATATAGACGAACCTACATACCAAGTTTGGAGTCTCTAGCTCTTATAGTCTCTGAGATCTAGGCGCTCTTACAGACGGACAGACGGAAATGGCTATATCGACTCGGCTGTTGATGCTGATTAAGTATATATATACTTTATGGGGTGTGCCACGCCTCCTTCTGCCTCTTACGCACATTTTTTTTTGTGAAAAAGTTAATAGACCCCTTTACTTTTTTAAAGTATGTGGTCTAAAAAAAACAATCATTATATGCAGTCCCGGATATACACTCAGACCAACAATTATTCGTACACACTTTTTTTACTATAACAGCTATGTAAGTCATGTCATCACAGTAAAAAAAATATGTTTGGAAAGGTCGTTTAAATTCCGTTTGAATGATGCAAAACTTTCTTTAACCCATTAAGAAGTCATTAAACATTTTGAGTTTAAAAAAGTCAATTTTTAAACTTTCTTTTAAAAAAATTCTTCAAAGAATTCTAAGCGTGACTGCAAAAAAAATTTTTCAAAAATCTTTTTGCTTGTATTTTTTATAATTTTTTGGAGAGAAGCCTTCATCTGCCAATCACATATTTTGGCAAACAATTTTAATACGATAAACTACGTAGTTTAAATGGTTATTGTAAATTCAGCCGAATCAAGTTCAGCAGCTTTGGCAACATTGAACATTAGGTCATAAAATCAGTGGATCATTGTATGATTTTAGATTTCAACTTTATTTATACATTGTAAGCATCGATTAATGGTATTTTATTCAGAGTTCTTGATTGGCAACCGATAAACAGTGATAAGACAAACTGAAATAAGAAAACTGGATTGTAATGAAAATCTGAGGAACATGCCATTAAGTACTTACCAATTAGAATAAATGTTAACAGGGCAAACGTTGTGTTGCAATATGGTTGCAGCATTATGCCAATTAGATTCGTGGCAGCAATAATGCCAAGGCGCCCCAAGGACATAGACAGACTGACAGCTTTTCCCCCTGAATATCAAGACAGATAATAATAACTATTAATTTATAGGATGCCACACATTGTCCAGCCTTAGCAGAAAATTTACCTTAAATGTGTCGGCACCAAATCAACAATTGCGCCAATCATTATGGAGATTGATAATCCTGGTAGTAGAATGTAAAGACAGAATAGCACTAGGACTGCCGTCGTATTTGTCACAATGTGTAGTAAAATTCCACTTAAGATCGAAAAAGTTATAGCTGCCATGAGAACGTTCTTCCGTCCGAAGGGATTAAGTAGAAGGCCTTGTACTGAGAAGCCTATCAAGAACGCAACTCCAACTATCATATTATCGATATAGGTCTTCGTTGAAATGGGATTAATACACACCTGAAATACAAATACTAATTAATATAATAGAGACCAGAGTAATGTATTCAAAAATGTAAGCCGAAAAGATGATACTTAAATGATATACGTTTATATCGGTTATATTTTATATTTTTTTTTTATGAAAAATGTATTACAAAAACAAGCGTAAAAGGCTATGGTCGAATTCCCGACTATAAGGTACCCGTTACTTATTTAAATATGAAACTTAACTAAGCCATTACCACCTTTCAATTTGTACGATTTTGTTGCGATATAGTATAAATGATAGCTACTAATAGTATATAACTTCAAGTTACAAAAAAAAGTGTAGTGGTTATCGCGCTTTGCGGAAGCGGAATGAGGCTTAAAAAATTTGAAACAAACTTGATCTGCGTAGGGTTTATAGAAAGTCTGCAAGGGCGTCGGCAGGCGGGGGCCATATGAAATATAGCATTTAATCAATATAACATTTAATGAACGGCAGTGATGAGCAATCATGATTTCGAAAATTTGATGATTATGATGACTGAAAATTCATCCCCAAAATAGTACGATGAAATTTTGTGATT
Source organism: Drosophila recens (assembly GCA_037043495.1). Lineage (NCBI taxonomy): Eukaryota > Metazoa > Arthropoda > Insecta > Diptera > Drosophilidae > Drosophila > Drosophila recens. The sequence goes on from JBAMBJ010000193.1 coordinate 48,333, forward strand.
GTGATACAACAAATCGTAATCAACAGAACACCAGATTTCAAAACAGAAATAGGTCAAAATTAATAAGAAAACCACTTTATTAATATAATTTTGTTTTCTTAAAAACAAATGCAAAGAAGACGTTGAAATCTGCGTATTTTTAAGGAATATGGTTACGAAACTGCTTTAAACTTTCTTATATAAAATATTTAATGCTTATACAATATTGGCTTAGTTATTGAATAATGCAACATATCATCTATTATTTGAAATCTGCTCTTTAGCATTGCATAAAGCATTTTGCGCTAAACTGTTTTAAATTTTTATACCAGTTACTTAAAAAATAAGTAAAAGGGGATATTGTATTCGTCCGACTATATAAAGTATATATATTCTCGATCAACATCAACAGCCGAGTCGATCTCAGAGACTATAAGAGCAAGGACAACCAAATTTGACACACAGATTTCTATAAGTTTGTTTTATTTTTTGAGCTTTTTCAAGCTATGTATGTATGTAAGTGCCAAAAAGCATGCAAAAAAAATATATTACATTGATTTAAATAAGTAACGGGTATCCTATAGTCGGAAGCTCGACTATAGCCTTTCCCACTTGTTTTAATAAATACTAAAAACTTTGACAAACATAGAAATGACAGTTTCGACTTTGCCTTAACATTTCATCAAAGTGATCACCAGAAGCCCATCAAACATTTTTTGATTTCAGATACATGTTTGATTAGTTTTCGTAAATACGGCCAACATTTCCTTACATAAATATTATTTGTATTAAATTTGAACGATAAATATTAAATCTTATTACATGTTACATATTGATTATCGAAATTATATCGATTCGAATATATCGATTCATTTAATATCAACTTACCACTGTGTCAGTCATTGTTGCATTTTCTACTGGCTGCATAAAGGAATTATCCAATATTTCGCAAACAGTGGAAGAAGTGTTAGATCCTGTGTTAGATGTACGGTTTACAATTTCTGGAAACCACAACTGCATTCCATTTGAGCTAAAAAAAAGATAGATACACGTAAGTATGCCTTAAAAGTATGTTAAGTTTTGAACATATTTAAAGCAATCTCACCCAAAAAACAAGCCGAGCAAAGCTACGTTGCATAATATAAAATTGAATCCATGGGGTTTTTGGAATAGGGGACGTGTAGCCCGTGCGATATTTAAAAATATATTACAACCTTTATAGTTCGCCAATATATTTTCTTCACTTTGAATCTCAGGTTTCAAAGTAAAATCATTTCGATTCAACACTTGATTAACTGAAAGACCACGATTAAATTTACTAATCCAATTAACTGCATCTATTGCCTGGCTATCTTTATTTAGAGAAAGCAATATTTTCGGACTTTCGGGATACAGGATGAGAATAAGACCTCCAACAAGACCGGGTAACAGATTACATAGCATTATTAGGCGCCATGGACGGAATACAAAGTCACCAATCAAATTGATGGACCAGTCTGAAGATAATATTAGCCAAGCGGTTGCTGTAAAAAGACAATTATTGTTTAATACGTAAATTTCAATTGCTGTAAGAAACTATTCAAATAGTCGACTATTTTTTGTACCTGGTACATAGATTGCAGTTAAGCTGACGAACATGGTTGAGTAGTTGATCGTCACTGCTCGGTGACGAGGTATATTAAATTCACTCAAGTAGGGATAGAGTCCTCCTGAGACACCACCGAGGCTGTATAAGATGAAAGTTAGTAGGGGATTTTAATTTCACATACGCCTCCAATCCTAGACCTATTTTGTTTCTTCTCATTTAAAAGTTATTGGCGCGGCAAACAATAAAAGTTACTCGACAACTCTAAACTCTAAAATTCGGACAAAAAATTTGACATTATTCTTATGGCATCGGACGCCAGTGGATTGAGCGATGATTTCGTTTCACCCAAAATTGTTCAGGTGATTGGACTGTGGCACGGAGAAATGAAATTGACGTGAAATTCAAGTGGAAGAGATTTCTGTGGCATACCTGTATATTTGCATTTTTATTTTTACTTTTCGGAGCTACGGCTTTCAAACTGCTTTTTCAACTGCCTTCTCAACTGCTTTTACTATCAGACGTATTTGGCCAATATTTCAGATGAAGCACCCAATAGAGCTTATGTATAACATTGCCTACTAGGCTATAGAAAAAGCGAAATTGGCTCAATTTGTCAGATTGTCTTCTTTTGAGGTTTATATGAAAAATCTGCCCTAAAGGTACTTTTTCGGTTTAGTAGTTTCGGCTTGACATTTCTCTAGCATTAAAAAAAAAATTAAAAAAAAGTAAGCTAATAATAATTTTGTTAATTATAATTAAATTTATAAGGTTTCAACATTTTTCGTTTGGCTTTGAATAGAATCTAAAATTTTCGGCAAATGTTTATTAAAAATGTTCACACAATTCACAACTGGTTCTGGCTTCTCAAAAGTGACATTAAGCTTGGAGCAAACGGTACTGATGATAGAGATTGGCATCTCTTAAAACAGCTGTATACCGAGCCATGCTCCTTGCGTTCTGCAAGTGTTTTGTGTGTTGTTGCTCGTTGGTGTCTTATAGACATTACTAGAACTCAAGTTGATGAAAACTTCTACAAATTAGAAAGGTCATATTAAATCTTGAACACTCTAGCTCTTTGGTTCAAGTATTTACATTTTTAGTTCTATTGGCGAGGCGGAAAGGGGCGTGGCAGACTTGATCTTCGTGGGGCATGAAAGCCCGTGTACTTTAACTCTTATAGACTGTAACACAATTTTGTTCATACAGACCGACACTACAAGCCCTAATTAACTAGGAATAGTGCATTACAAGTACATTCCAAATAAAGTAAGCCTTCGTTCCTGTAAACTGTTATCGGTTTCCCTCTACGGATTTAGATTGACAGTATGCAATCAGTCTTCTTTTATAACGTTTTCATTATTTTAAATCATTGGAAATAAAAGCACTCACCTGATGCCACAGAGCAAGTTTATAATGTTAAATAGCCAAACACTTGTAACAAACATGAGAACGAACTGAAGGGCAGTGCATATAAAGATGCCATAGAGTAGAACTGTACGTCGACCGATGGCGTCGCTGACGTATCCACATATATATGTCGACAGAAAGATACCTATAACAGATCGATCGGGGAGTAGTCTCATACAGAACGTAGATTATATGCAAATTAGTCGCCTACTCACCCGCCACACATGCCGCCATCATGACTCCCTTCTCGGCCTGCGTTGTTTGGAACTCGCAGTGGGAGGCGAGCACCACAATCCCCATGGCCTGCATGGAAGCCACAGAAGTGATTGTCAGAAGTCCGCTTACAATCAGCAGTATCCACTGGGTCTTGCCATAGCCTGCATAAGTAATGTGGTATTGTGTCCATTCATAACTCGTTAAATAGATAGATTACCAATCTTGTCCAAGATCTCATCGTACTCCAACTCATCGGGGGTGGCATTGCGATCAGTATTAACGTGTTGCATCTTAGTATTCCAAGAGAACACATTCAACTGATTCGCATACCAAAACAGCACCGCCTTTTAAGCTTTCATTCTAATACGAGTAGATCTCTTTCAAGATTTTAAGCACAGCTGTGAGATACATTACTGAAACAAGTGCTGGGTGAGTAAGCAAAAACTTGTTCTGAGTTAAACATGTTTGCGGCTTTCGGATCACAACAATCTTTAAAGAGAGCTATTTATATTGTTATTATTCGTTTCACTAAGAGATACATCTAATTAAACATTCATTCATGTATAGCTCTTAAATATCAACGAGAGCATATGTCTAAACACAAAAAAAACCTGTTGACAAGTCTATCAAAATTGTCGCTTGAGAATGCGTCAATCCACTAAAATGTTAAATACATGGTAAAGTCGTTTAAATTCGTACAATAGAACAGAGCATTGAGAGAGAACGATTTCGAAGCAACCTGCCCTTAAAGTGCACAATGTACACCTTTATCAATTCCAATTTCCTAGAAATTCTTGATGAGTATCAACGGCCGAGTCGATTTCGCCTGTCTGTCCGTTTGTTTGAACGAGCCGATCTCAGGAACTTTAAGAGCTAAATTTGGTATTCAATTCAATTCAAATTACTAATTCTGTTATCACCAGGGATTAAAACCCTAACCGAAACCGTAACCTTTAACCAGTAAAAACCGATTGAAATTTAAAACCGGAACCGAAAAAAAATATTTTCATTTGACCGAAACCTTAAAACCGAAACTCTGTAAGCCGAAATAACCGATTAGTAACCGTTTCATTTATAAGGGTTATTTCGGCTTTTAATGAATAATATATGTATGTATTATAAAAATTGAAAAAAAACGTTGTATTTCTGATTGTTATTTCGCAAATAGGAGTTATGTTGTAACTAAATACAATTAAATACAATTTTAAAAACATGTTTTATTTTCAATTTTTTTTATAAAAATTTAAAAAACAAGTTAAAAATAATTTTTAACGAAAAATTTTGAGCTGTTTCGATTTTTTCCGACTCATAAGTCTTATTTGCGATCTCTGATATTTTGTTATTAGTTTTATATTTTATTATTGATTTTCTTTTCTATTTTTGCCTATTTAATTATCATTACACGTGTATATTATAAATATAATTATATTTATTAAAAGACATTTTTTTTGTGAGCCGAAACTATACCGGTATTTCAAACCCGAAACATACAAAAACCGGTTCACCGTTACAAAACCTTTATTCAAAGATTTTGCGTAACCGATAACCGAAAACCTAAATCCGAACATAACCGAAACCGAAACTGAAGCCGATATTTGTTTAGGTTTTAATCCCTGATTATAACCAATATTCTATTTTATGCACAGGGGACAGACACCTTTCATCAAAATCCGATAGCTGGTTCAAAAGGTAATTAACTTTTAAAATTTTAATGGCCTTCTCAAAATAAGATGAAAAGTTAGTTTGAATGTTTGTATTAAATCGTTTATAAAGCTCAAAAGTTTGAATGAGGACTTGTTCCCGATCAAGAATCTAGAAACTTTTGCTCTACGACTTTTTCGCTAGCTTTGCGGGAAATCGGTTAGATCCGCTAAAAGTGACATCCCCACAGTATCCAAAGATTGAAGCTACAGATATGATCTATAGTCGTTGAAAGTCGTTATAGCCAACAAAGTGGGAAAAATAAGTCGTCTGAGTGCCGCAACGAAACTTTAACTTTTTCTATAAAAGTACTTCCAAAGAGCTGCATTTTCCAGAAAATTGCATTCAAATTCACCAATCTGAACGCGAGCCGAATCAGTTTAAACATGAAAACATGCGTGCAAATGTAACGTCAGCAACGCTGGAATGGCCTCTACGTAATTGTACAAAAAATTAAAAAAAAAAAAATATGTATTTAAACAAAATTATTTTTTTTTTAAGTTGTATTAAATGCTATGACGAGGCGCATCAGAATAAGCAAAAATCGGTGGCGGCCGATTCATTTCTCTAAATAAATACACTAGTCGGCATATTTATTTTGACAACATTTAAATTTAAATCTACTCGTTATTTGAACGTAGTTCATGTACATTTTGCATCAATGGAAAGGTCATTTTAATTCCGTTTGAATGATACAAAACTTTTCTTAACCCATGAAGTACCCATTGAAAATTTTGAATTTAAAAAAACGTCATTTTTAAAACTTTTTTCCTCGATTTTTTTTAAAAAATTTTTTGATGCAAAAAAATTCTTCAAACAGTTCTAATAGTGACTGCAAAAACAATTTTTCAAAAATCTTTTCGCTAGTATTTTTAATAGTTTTTTGAAAACCGCAAAAAATGACTATTTTAACCCCTTTTTCCTACTTTTCATACAAAAAGTTCCATTTTTGCAGTTTTCTAAAAATTATTAAAAATACTAGCGAAAAGATTTTTGAAAAATTGTTTTTGCAGTCACTATTAGAACTGTTTGAAGAATTTTTTTGCATCAAAAAATTTTTTGAAAAAAATCGAGGGAAAAAGTTTTAAAAATGACGTTTTTTAAATTCAAAAGTTTCAATGGGTACTTCATGGGTTAAGGAAAGTTTTGTATCATTCAAACGGAATTGAAATGATCTTTCCATTGATGCCAAAATGTACATGAAGTAGGTTCAAATAACGAGTAGATTTAAATTTAAATGTTGTCAAAATAAATATGCCGACTAGTGTATACATGGTTTTGTACCCGCCCGGATCCAACCTTTTACGTAAAATCAAAAAAACTAATGCAACCTTGCAATAAAGACACGCGGCATTATTGCATAGCTCGACCAATTGTTGCTATGGCAGCTAGTTGATATCGTGGTCCGATTTGATCCAAATTTGGTCTAGATATATAAGACTACCCTGGATTCATAATATGTCAGATTGGTTGAAATCGGACGACTATATCATATAGGTGCCATAGGAATTATGTCGAAATATGCAATTCTGATAATTCACAAAAAAAAAAAATATTTTTTTTTAAATTAAAGTATTTTACCAATCTTAAAAATAATTTTTAAATTAAAAACCTAAAAACTTTAACAAAAAAAATCAAAAATGGTAAAAAATATTTTTTAGGTGTTCATAAGTAAGCAGTTAGGGGGCGTGGCACTTTTCTTGAACACTTGTTTCATTGTTTGAAGACTTATCTATCATATGCCATGTAAATTATTCGATTATCTCATTTGGTTCAAAGTTAAGATTTTTGCAAATGAGCAATGGCCCCACTGTGCGGAGTGGAACGGCGGCTTAAACGTCTAATCACTACCATGGTCCATATCCAATTTGCTTGTAAATTATGTAATTTATCAATGTTTTTTATCTATAAGTGATATTGGTCGTTTTTATATTCTATCCAAAACGTACCATTTCGGATTAAAATTTTAATTACCTAAGTTTTTATCTTCTTATTTTCGTAGTTTTTGTATATTCCTAATTTTCCAGAGTACTATTCGCATGTCTCTTATATTCGTTTCTGTCCGAACGCACAACAGCGCCCTCTGTTGCTTTTGGCGAACAATTGTTTGTGGTTGAATAAATATTAAAACTGTAAGTGAGGAGCAGAAAAGCAATTCTAACGACACCTAGCGCTCGTTGCCTGCAACATGTTTGCTGAAGTCCATGTGTATAAGAGATGGGCAAGGGCTCAGTTTATGTCGGGCTCATCGGGTCACATCAAGCTCTTTTTTTTTTTTTTTCGTTGGGCGTTGACGTACTATGTATGTACGTTCAAGTGGTCCAAGCGACACCAAGCCTAAGCTTATTATGGTGCATTTACACTAGTTGATAAATATGTCAACGTTCATATCAACTTACTCAATCCTAGTGTAAACAGCTGTCAACTTGATCAACTGTTGCGTTGACAGTAGATTGACAGTGAAATTGAGCTCATGTTCATTCTTTTGCTATGTGTTGACAAACTTTATTAACATATCGAGCCCTATTTGCGACAATAACGTATGCGCCATTTTCCGAAATTTTTTTTCTTTTGCCAATATGTTTATAAACACCACCCGCATCTGCACCTAAAATATTACATTTTTATTTTATATATTTACGGAGATATTGACCTGTGAATAATAACGTAAGCGACAAATAACACGAAGAAATCCACTTAACGAAACCTAAAAACTCTCTCCTGTAAAATTGCGTTTTGGCGCATACGTTATTGTCGCAAATAGGGCTCGATATTAGGCGGTGGCAGCACTTCGCTTCGCCATCCGTTTTTATTAATGTTGTCTGATTTTTCAACTATGCAATCTATAAAAACAAAAATTAGAAATAAAAAGCTATTTAAAAATACATTTTAATATAATAATACACATATTCATTGAACTTGCTCTTCCACATCCTCAATAGCTAAAATCAAAATTACTGCTGCCGCTATTTTTCCCTTTTTTAGTTGTTGCCATTGTACTAATTTTATCTTAAATTAAACAAATTACATATGAATTAGTTTTAAGATACATATTAACAATACAACACAATATCGATTAAAATCATTTTCGAAACATACACAGTAGCGACATCAACGAAAAATGCATTAGCAAAATGAACGTCAACGAATGTGGATATCAACTAGTTAAAAGTACTATCAACTTCATTATCAATGTGTTGACATCTTGCGCGTTGCTCAACTCAAAAATTAGTGGCAGCCCGGTCAACTCAATCAACTTATGTAATCACAAGAAATGCTTTGACATTTGATGTCAATTGTTGATATGGCTAGAATTGACGCTGCATCAACAAGTGTAAATGCACCATAACGCGCGGATCAAAAAACACGTTCGCGGGCGGACGGAAACGAAATATACGGCATGCAAATTAAAAGATCGCGAGAAGAGAAAGAAGAAAGAGAGTTGCGGACAAGAAAGAAAACGGATATCGAAATAAAATAAAAAAAAATAATGCTAAGCTAAATATTACCTAAGTGGTTTGTATTGTATTCCGAACACAACATTCTAAAAAGTTCATGCAATGCATAGTTAGATCTACAAAGAGGAAGAGCAATAGGATTAAAAATTCTAGATACTTTTCTACGAGTAACAGAAAAGTTGAGTTGTGACATTAATTCGGTAGAGTCAATGTCACCACCAATAGGCTTAAACGATTAGATAAAGAAGGAAGGTATATCAATAGAAGTCTACTATAGTACGATTGCAGTCTCACGTCCCTATTCCAATTAAGGCCATGTAAAGAGAAGAAAGTTTTTTTGTACCAATTCAATGTGACGTTGGTGCACAGTATACTGAGAACACCAGACACATCAACCGTACTCCAAAATTGGACAGACTAAAGATATATAAAGAGTCATAGTTATATAGGGGTCATCGAATTCCTTCGACCACCTCTTTATAAGACCCAGAACTGATATGGCTTTATTGACCATCTTAGATATATGGTCGAAAAATTTAAGCTTGTGATCTAAGAGTATACCTAGTGTTGTGTCGTACCTGTGGTATATATATTATATCGGACTCGAATGACCAAATTCGATCGTGTTCACAGGAATGTCAATTTCTAACGTTGTGTGTAAACGACCCTTGCATATGTCAATGCTTGGCATGTCGTTTCACAGGCTCTCCGTTGAATTGAGACACAAGTATTCAAACTAAAAAATAAACTTTATTTTAGCGTGGATGCGCTCATCGTCACAGCTTCTTCAATTCTTGATTTTATCATCTTCTTTTTCGCGGTCAGACTAATTGTAACGTACATTCGGTGCTGCCAACTCAATCATAACTTAAAAATACCAAATTATTTCTGTATTCAAACCTGCCAACTTGGCTTACAATCTGTATCGATATTTATCGAGATATCTTAAAATTAAATATAAATCAAAACTTTAATAAATTCGCAACACCTAGATCATCAACAGCATCAATTCTATCAAGGGGCCACCATACAGTGAGTATGACGCCAAATAAGGGCTACTCCGATAAAAAGTCATTACGTTACATTTAGAACAGTTTAAATTTAAAAGATTCACACGGCACCATGACTGTAAAAAGTCAAGATGTAACTGCAATTTGATATGGATCTTTGTATTGCAGACAAATTTTAACATCATCGGCATACATAAGAACACGAGAGTGTATTAAAACCCATAAAAACCTCTTTACGAGGTAAAAGTCTAGTGACGAAAACATTTTCATGCCCCAAAATTTCTGATATCCAATTTTGTGACGAATAATATTAAGTTTTACATATAAATTATTTAAAACAAAATTTTGGCACTCGGCACATTGCGCTACAATGTATCAATTCTTCATACCAAATAAAACTCACTCACTGTTTTGCGCAGTGCCGAGAAGAATTTTGTTTTAAATAATTTATATCTAAAACTTAATATTATTCGTCACAAATATTATTCGTCACAGAAATTTTGGGGCATGAAAATGTTTTCGTCACTAGACTTTTACCTCGTAAAGAGGTTTTTTTTTATGGGATATCAGAAATTTTTGAAAAAGACATCAGAAATTTTGAAGTTGCAATATTTTTTGACAGTATAGCTTTGTCAACTTTGATTATTGTTTGTACAAGCTTAAACAAATTGTCTGGCAACACTGGTCCCCTTTACAAACACACATGCCCAGCGCAAAAGCTATCAGCACTCTTAAACTCTGGGTGCTATGACACTTTGCTGCTGCTGTCCCTATTCCCACTCTAAGTAAAATGTATATATTCAGCTAACAGGTAATTTCCATTACGCTGCAAGCAGTGGAGCCCTTCGAAATACCTTTTCAACGGTATATAGATCGCATCTGTAGCTTCTATCGTTTGGATGCTATGGGGGTTTCAATTTTAGCGGTTTTTAGCGATTTCCCGCTAAACTAGCGATTTTTCGAAAAAGTCGTAGAACAAACGTTTCTAGATTTTTGAACAGGAACAAGTCCTCATTCAAACATTTAAGCTTAATTAACGATTTGATCCAAACAAACAAACTGGCTGCTATGACACTTTGTTGCTGCTGCCCTATTCCAATTCAAAGTAAAACGTATATATTCAGTTAATAGGTTATATCTTCCAAACCTTTCGGTAAAATTTTTTGTGTCATATATTAAAAAACGCGAATTTTACAAACTAAAACATATTGAAATTTAAAAAAATCGCCAGCGGCGTTTTCTCAAAAACCGCCAAAATGTGGGGGAAAATACCTTATTTCACCTGTAGCAATTTACCTATGCACTTTAGAAAAAAGTTAAAAGGTATGCATAACAGCCCTTCAAAATACCTTTTCAACGATATATAGATCGCATCTGTAGCTTTTATCGTTTGACTGCTATAAGGGTTTCAATTTGAGCGGTTTTTAGCGATTTCCCGCTAAACTAGCGATTTTTTGAAAAAGTCGTTGAACAAACGTTTCTAGATTTTTGAGCGGGAACAAGTCCTCATTCAAACTTTTAAGCTAAATCAACGATTTGATCCAAACAAACAAACAAACAAACAAACAGACAAACTGACTTTTCATCTCATTTTCGGAAGGCCCCTAAAAATTTCAAAATTAATTATCTTTTGAACCAGTTGTCCGATTTCGATGATCGAGGTGTCATTCGACGCGTATTTTTGATGAAAATTGTAAAAAATTCAACGAAAATTCAAAAAGGCTCCAACGGCCCCATTAGCTCCAATAATTTAAATTTTTTCCTCCCACTTACACCTGTTTATCTCACGAACCAGGTGAGTTTCCAAAAGTCCTAGTATGCACATTTGTAAGTTTAATTGATACCTTTCGATCGGTATATAACTCGACCTGATCGGATAGTCATAGCAAATCTTCCATTCTTCCTGTGTATATATGCTAGTCGCCTTCGCACCCTTCGTGCTGCTTTCGTCACTAGCGCGGACTGCCGCCCGCAGTGACTGTTGGTAGATCATTTATGATGACTACCTTGGGGAACTCCAGAGGTAGCCCGGAAAGTCTTAGAAAAGAAGTTAATAAATAGAACTTTTTGAGTTCTGTGTTTCAAATAGCTTGAAATCCAGCGAATTAGGGTGGTTGGAAAACCAATTATGTCAAGCTTATGTAATAACAGAGAGTGATTGACTGAGTCAAAAGCTTTACTAAAATCGGTATAAATGACATCAGTGTGTTTGTTATTACGGAAACCACGAATAACGAATAGCTCGAGAAGATTGGTAGTAGTGGATCCTTGTTTTACAAATCCATACTGGTGGGGAGAGATAATAGAACTATTTAAGTTTGGTTGCAAGTCTCGAGCTCAAAAAAAAAACAAAACCATTCATTTTTATGTTTTGTAAAACAAAAGTGAAGCAATGTACAAAAGTAGTTAATTCAGTCGTTGAATTTAAAATGAACACATAAATTAATCATTTAGCACGCTCGTTCGTACGTTCGATCCGCTCGTAGTTCGTTCAAATACTTAAGTAAGTCGACTTTCGAACTAAATCCAAATTATTCGATAACAGCAAATCTGTGTTTAAATTCTTATTGCTTCTGCTTAAATGTGAAACTAATCTTAAACCATTTCAATATTTTATTTTTTTTGGGAGCGAAGGCCCAACGGCCAGGCCTCAAAAATATTATAGTATTTGTCGTGTGTGTGCGTGCGTAACGACCTTAGAAGACCCGCTTCAGATCAAAAGAATTCTATGGACCTGGGTCCATCTGTAACGTGCATGTTCCATTCCCTTTATACTTCTTAAGTTTTTAAAACCATATAATTACATTTAATAAAAATAGTGGATGCTTTCGTTAGATTCTCTCCGCTTCTATTTAATATTTTATATACATCCATACACGAGAATATTCTTAAGTTCATATGAATTTACATATTGTACATACATATGAAGTACATAGACATATAGTGAGCAGAGCTAACTAGTTTAAAAAAAACCAAATTTGTACACAAAATTCCACTGTAAAAATGTATTCTATGTACTGCATATATTTCAGTAAAATATAAAGATTTCCTTAAGACCAACAATAAGTTTAATATATATATTTATCTACTAAAGTCTTCAATTCAAATTCAAAAACGCTCAAATTTTAGAATATTTAAATGGGCAGCATCAAAGTCAACAATGCGCAAACTGAAAAAATATAAAAAATTTCATTAACGCACTTAATTATTAAATTAATTTTACACTTACACATTACGAATCCGGAAAAGACCCCAAATGTTATTGTGCAATAGGAATCCAGAAGTACTCCAATAATATTACTACCCAAAACGCTGCCCGTGCGTCCGAGCATCAAACAGATGCAGACGGCTTTGCCTCTTAGATGGGTGGGAACAAGATCGACAACGGCGCCGCTTAACACTGATACACACAGGCCGGGCAACACCAGGTACAAGCAAAAACACACTACAATGGCAACCTCATCCTTTATCCAGATCAGTGCAACAGCACAGCCAGAAGCAATGGCTAAGCCCCCTGTGATAGAGGCTTTACGTCCGATCCGATTGATGACAAAACCCATTACAATGTACCCGACGATGAGAGCTGAGCCATATGTAATCGTATCTATATAGCTCTTGATACTTATTTGATCGTTGCAAATCTGTGAAACTTTAGCAAAAAAAAGAAAATCAATAAATAACGGTGTAGTCGAGTCCCCTACTAAAAGATACTCGTTGCTCAATTTAAATTTGTACTAATTGTATCTTCGAACTGTGAAATTTAAAGGCATCAATAATACTGCATACAGGCATTACTTCCATTATATTGGGTTGACCGAAAAGAAACCGGTAATTTTGCATGCAAACGGCGTTGATAGTTTTTTTGACCGGCTTGTGCTTATTTAATTGTATTTTTTCTTTTGTCAGTTATTAGCTGTCACTTTTAGCTTGCTTGTTGATGCGGTTAAGTAAGGTGGCTGGTGGAGCTTTCCCGATTTTCGGAGACCGAAGAGGTCGTTGAAAATTACAAAAATTAACACTGACGTCGAGTCCCTAGCTCATATTTTGTAAGTCATACCCTATTTTATTGAATTGAGTCGGGTGAACAGAAATATGGGTACCAAATTTGGTCAGTTTAATTCTTAGTCTCTGAGATTCAATTGCTTATACAGACGGACGGACAGACGTGTCAACAGGATTGCAAATCATCTGACTCATACATTTATAAATTGTTCGAATACTTTACGTGTTTGGTTAAGTTTTGGTTGATCAATCGAGGCATCAATTACATTACAGACAGTCATAGCGTCTTCGACATTAGACGATCCCAAGCGATTCAGTATTTCGGGATACCACAAGCCCATGCCCGATGAGCTGAATGTGCGAATTAATATCAGATTATTTGGCTAAGGTGTAAGATCATGTGACTTACCTGAAGAAGAGGCCACACATAACCGTGCAGCTAATGCTAAAGTTGAGTAAATGCGGTTTCTTAAGCAAGGGAACAGTGTCATGCCACATCTTTTTGAAAATCCTTGAGCTAAGATGAGATATTTATGATTGAAGAACAAATAATACTATTTTCTTGGAACCTACGCTGATTTGGAAACACAAACTCCATTTTCTCTGTCAGGAACTTCCTCAAATTTAAGTTTTTCGACTTTCAGATCCTGAAGCTGCTTCCCTAAATTTTTCAAAGCAATCCAATTGACAGCGGCAAATGCATCTTCAGTTCTACCCATTGCTATGAGAATTTTTGGACTTTCAGGCAGTTTTAATAGCATCAGAGTTCCAAAAACACCAGGCAGAAGGTAAAAGATGGTCAATAACCGCCAAGGACGAAAGGCAAATCCTTCAGTCAAATCAAAACGCCAATCCATGGTCATTACAAGCCACGCCACAACTGAAGGTATAACAAAAATTAATTGTTTAAATCAGAGTGTTTGTCTGATCAAGTAAGCACTTACCAGGCACATAAACCGTTGAAATGCCAACAAATAGACTAGCATAATTGATAACAATCGGACGATGTCGAGGCGTAAAAAACTCCCCTAGGTAGGCATATGTTGTTGATGATGCACCTGCTATACTGTATGTACATATAAATATATTTAATTTAAAAAGAAAGCAAAAAATATATAAATACGATTAAAATGCTTACAAGAAACCGACTAAGAAGCGAAGGACTACATAAATCCAATAGTTCGGAATGAATATTGAAATTAACGATATAATATTTCCAGAAAATGTTGTATATATCAACACAGGTCTACGTCCAATAGAATCGCTGAGATAACCCCAAAAATATGAAGAGCAGAATATTCCTGTTCCAATGAGAAGAATAATATATCATTGGTATGAATAGTCAAGAAGTCAAGACAAGGAGTTCTTAAAATGTTTACCAAGCTAATAAATCTTGAAAATATAAAGTTACCGCAGTCCGGTGAACGATAAAAAGATACAAGTTTAACTTACCGATAAAACTAGCTGCACTCATAATGGCTTTGTCTATAGAAGTTGTTTCAAAATCGCATTGCGACACAATTGTAATGTAGGACATTCCCATGGTCTCATTAATGACCATCATTAGCAAAAGCCCTGATGCAAACAGCACAATCCATTGTACCCGACCAAATCCTTTAGTTAGTAATATTCCATTAAATAATAATAATAACAAAAAATTGAACAATCTTATTACGTATATAATCATATATTATTTGACATACCGATCAATTGAAGAACTTCCTCATATTCATGACCCGCACTCACAGATTTTTCCGTTGGGTCCACGGCTTTTGATTCAATATCTCGTTGGCTCATCCCGTTACGTATGTATTATTCGTACTTTAGGAACAGATCTACTGTCATTACCACAGCTGCTTCAAACTGCTACTGATGAGACTTGATGTGTACGTAAATGTTCATATTCTATGAGGTATTCAATTTACTAAAGTTACAAGTGATGGAGGAGGCCCTAGATGTCAACATTGGAAGTTGGTTTATCAGAGCACAATAAAGATAAACAAGTCCGGGGATGACATCTGTTTGATTTATCGGGCAATAAGTGAGACGCCACGTTTTGCCCAGTTTCATTTTTCAATTCATTAAGCAAATAATGACTGATACAAGTACAAGTAAGTATGTATGTATAAAGATATGATAATGCAAACGAAACCAATACATTCCAAGATTCTGAATGTCAGATGACATATTTGAAGACTCCATACACATCCGAATGATTCTCATTTATTAATTATCATTCATTAACATTAGATTTGGACCCTGTAAGATAACTCTAGGACCATATATTCTAAGAATTATGTATGACTTTTACATTCATTTCCCAAACAATATTTCATAGAAAAATTTCGGGAACGAATTTCGAGCGTGAATGAACCAACTTTAAAATGTATAGTCCCTAACATAATTATACTTATTTAAGTTGCTTTATTAAATTAGCGAATTCGTGTAATGATCTTTAAGGTATATACATATATACATATGTGCAGAAGACGTGTATGGGGCCTATAATCTCCATAGTATGTGTTATGTATACATAAGTATACTACGTAAGTTAGTATGTAGATAGTTGTCATTCCTAACAATATGTACACAAGCCCCCGGTGATAAGATCTATTATTGTAAGTGAGTTGATAGCAAATATGCAGTAGTAATACACTTTAAAAAAAACTACTTGGGGCACCCAATATAAAGGAGATCAGTTAGTCAGACTTTAATCTGTACGTTTTTAGCATATATCAATCAAATTCTTGATGTCTTTTAAATTCATTAACTTACTAACTACTTATATATTCTCATTACTTCATTACTACTTATACTTTTCAGCTATAGCGATAATAATAAATCGACTATGGATGAGTTTTAGTTTTCCGTTTAATATACTTACGTTCCTTTCTTGGAGTGTATTTTTATAACATAACAATTTAAAGTGCGAAAACAGACACCAACAGTTTATGATGGATTCTCATATAAATTTTTATATACCTGTAAACAAGGTTGGCTTACGAGTATTAGGACATTTTTAATATGGCTTGCTTAAGGCTTAACTACTTACTTAGCTACTGTGTAATACTGACATACCCATGAATTTTTCTACCCTTGCAATATAAATAGGGTTTCAAATCTTCGATGTGCTTACGTTTTATCAGGGCTAATTCATCGCTTTCAAGTCCGGTTATTATTATAAATAATTATTTATCAAGATGTAGGCGGAAGTGCCCAGCAACTCTGATGATTACAATTGAAATGTATGTTTTGACAAGGAATTTTTATACCCTGTTCATTTCCAAATTATCAAACAAAAATCCGATAAATAATATAATGATATAAAGTAATATTAAAAACCAGAGCTCGCAAATAACAGTTAACACTTATTTCTTTTTCGATCTGTTCACTGAAAAAACAGAAAAAAACTAAAACCCAGAAGATTTCTCACTGAGAGAAACACTTAATTCTTTTCGTTTGTGCTCTCTGCTCAGTATTTTCCATTTAGAAAATAAATTCTTTCTGTATACTAATAACAGTTAAAAAAAGACTTTTTAGCTAGTGCTCCCGGAATAACTGTTAGAAAATGAGCAAAACACAAAAGTGTTAGTCAAAAGTGTCTTTTTAATATATATTCCGGTATGTGATGCAGCTGTAACATTCCTAAAGTTTTAATTACAATCTCAGTTTTGCATTCCGATTTATTTAATTTGCCATCATATTTAAAAAAAGAATGAGTTTTGTCTTTTGGACGACCCATTTTACGCAAAAATGTAGCAAAAAAAAAAACGTTTTAAATTTTCAAAAGGCACTTTCGATGTTTTCTCCAGACGAATCAGATTTTAAATAACACAACAATAAGGAAACAAAATTAAATGTTATTTCTTGCCATAAGCCTACTGAGAAAAAAACAGAAATTAATGTTTTGTTTTTATCCCTTTTATCATTCTGTCAGCTAATAACTGTTATTTTCCGACACACTGAAGGTGTTAACTGTTATTTGCGAGCTCTGTTAAAAACAAATAAAATATAATATTTTGTTTGAAATTTTTTTTATTCTTATAGTTATCTAAGAAATTATATCAAACTTCTTACAAAACATATAATAATGAATCTTTAATTTTTGAGGTCGTACTTCTCCTTTTTCACCCTGTTTTGCATCTTTTGTGAATTCTGCATGTTATCTTCCATCGCCGTCTGTAGCTCTGGGGTTCCTGTACAAATTAGGTATATAATAATATTTATGCTATTAAATACTTACTTATTCAATTTTTATTGCTCGCACACAGGCTATGTGTTCGTTTGAACAACAGGAACACCAAATGCACAAAAGCATACTAGAGAAAAACAAGGGGGCTCCGCATCCTGCTCGATTCACTTGCCTTGCAGCCATAGTCGAGCGTGCTCGTCAGTAGAATACCCTGTGCCCTGTCTTTCCGATAGCCTAATACGTATGTGCGACGTTAGGCACGCATTCAATTTTCAAAACTGTCTTTATAATTGATCATAATATAAAAGACAATTAAAGATGATTTCAACCAAATTTGGTCAGGATGCGTAAAACCATCCCAGATGCATATTTTGTCAGTTTGGTTTAAACAACAAAAAAGATTTTGTACTTAAACTTGATTTTTGACTAATCGTTCATATGGCAGCTATGATTCTATATACGAATGTCGAAAAATATTACTCAGAATTCGGAAAAAAAAATTAGAAATCGAATAATTCGGAATCCAGCATTACGAATCCGAAATTAGGAATGCAGTTTCAAGGAATCAAAAATAAGGAAGAAAAAAGTTGGAAAGCAAAAATTGGGAAGACAAAAATGAGGAAAACAAAAATGGGGAAAACAAAAATTACGAAAAGCCGAAATCAAGAATATTTTATTAAAAATCGCGTATTTTTAATAAAATATTTTTGATTTCGGCTTTTTCCTATAAGCAAAAAGATAACATTTGTCGAACCATTTATTTCAAAATCAGGACTCTGATTGCCAGCGCATGTGATATTTATTCGAAAACCAAAGATACTCTTCCCAATTTTTTTTTTCCACATTTTTTTTTTCCTAATTTTTGTACTCTGAATATTTTTTAGACCCCGTACTTAAAAAAGTAAAGGGATCTATTAACTTTTTCACAAAAAAAAATGTGCGTAACAGGCAGAAGGAGGCGTGGCAGACCCCATAAAGTATATATATTCTTAATCTTATCATATAGATCCCATAGGAACAATCAGTTGAAAATCAAGTCTTAGTATGGAAAACTTTTTTGCTGTTTGAGATAATTCAACCAAACTGACAGAATATGTATTAAAGATGGTCCCATACATACTGACCAAATTTGATTGAAATCGGATTACTATATCATATAGCTGCCATAGGAACGATCAGTCCGTGCCTAACTTCAAAGCCCGAAACTCGCCTAAATCTATTTCATTTTGAAATTTTTAAACATCGCTCAACGAAAGTTTTTCCTTATAAATGAACTTATTAAACAATTTTATATAAATAAAATTTTTTTTTTTAATTTTTCGGGCCGGGCCGTGCGGGTTCGGGTTTCACAACAAAAATATCGAGCGAGCCTGGGCCTTTTTTCCTCCGGGAATTTCGGGCTCGGCTCGGGTCGGGCCGGGCCTGAAAAATGAGGCCCGCGCTCATCTCTACTTTGAACACAACTTGCCAGTTTGTAGGCTCATTTACGAACGTTTGACGAGACTCTCGCTCAAGACTTTTTGCATGGCCAACTTATCGTTTTTAGATCTTAAAGCTAGCGTTTTACTCGTTATAATTCCGCAACTTTATCGCGTATGATCCCGTTAACAAAGTTTAGGTCGACTATGTCTATTATTCTGGAAATCAAAGTTGGTGTACGCGTATTATGCCCAAAAATATAATTTCGTTATAAGTATAAGAGTTACAAACTAAATAAATACATACAATAAACTTTTTTTCAGTTAACAATTAATTTGAGCAGCACTTCATTTAGTGCTGGACGAAAGAAAAACTAATCAAAAATAAAAGTTTATAGAAGGGGTATAACTAATTCTGGTACATAATGAATTCTTTTGTACAAGTTCACGTACGTACATACATATGCAATTGGACATTTAAAATATCGCCAATGAATAATAACCTACTTCAGTGTTATTAATGTTCCCTTTATTTTAAAATAATTACATACAATAGTAATTAAACACTAAAAACAATGATAAGTGCCCATTTTACGATTCAGTTAATTTAAAATAAAACAAAAAAAATTAATATTCGATACTAAACTGATATTTTTACTCGGAATGTATTCACAATAACAAGTATTGTGTCACTGCTACTCTTCACTGTCCTTGTCACGAATGCGTTCCAAAAACAAAGACACAAAATATTTATAAGCGATATATAAGTATCGTCCATCTTTAATTGCCAACCAAAACAACAACACGGTAGCTATCGCACGCGGGCACCTTTCGATAAAAAATTGGCCCCATATCATTTCATTAATAAAATTAATTATGTTTAAAAAATTAATTAAAAATTTGTACTTACAAATTCAAAAAACAAAGAAAACTATAAATTTTCTAAAATAATGAAGCTTTTTTTAAAGTACCCCCTTTGCGTGGTGAATTTTAGTAGGAAATTCTAAAAAATATCTTAAGGATTCGAGAAAACTTCAACAAAAATTCGAGTGCAATTTTCAATATTCTAACTTCAAAATGAAGCAAATTCCTAGTTTAGCTCAATTTTTGAAATTGAGTAATACCTGGAATTGAGTTATCCGTGGGATAACTAACTAACCAAGCTTAATCAAGGTTGTCCCATGAATTTTTTAAATAGAATTGTTTAGTTTAAAAACGTATTCTTTCAAAGCTGTTTTAAAGTTTCAAGCAGTTTTTATTTTAAAGGATAAACACAAACTGCAAGAAGGGTTTTTGATGAGAACTTAAAAAAACATATGTAAGCCTTCTTGTAGCATTAGTATCTCCGACCAATTTTAATAAATTTACTCACTTGGGCATTGCAAACACTGCTCAAATTACTACAAGCTCACTTTCAGGGAGGCGAAAGGAGCGTATTGAGAGTGCGGCACTGAGGTTTTGCAAAACATCGAAGCATTGCTTAACATCGACATCAACAATAACATTGGAAAACATCCACGTTGTCCATCTCTACTAGTGATGGGTAAACATTGCTGCTCATTTATGTGAACATGTTTATTTGTTCTTTTTTTTAGGTGAGTCAACTCACTCAGATTGCTCACTAGTTTAGTTGCTCAGTAGAGCCTAGTACCGACGTGAGATAAATTTTTAGCGGCGGAAAATGCACAATATTTAGCTGTCGACGAGCGTAAAGCCAGAGTTGCCAATGCAGCACGGAAAAATAACATAAAATGGAATGGTAACTCTATGCGTCAGCAGCGGTTTATTTTAAATATGAACATGCAGAACTGATTTGCAAAAAAGAGGAGAGAATAGGCAATGAAAAATGTATATTAATATTAATAGAGGAGAAATATGCGATGGCACGCAAGCACAGCGGGTATTTGGTGCACCTATCGCTTTTGAACTTTTCACGTGGATTCTCCCTCTAAATTAATGAACAAATACAAATATCGGCCTCTTCTCCACCTCATTAATCAGCAGAATTTTGTCTGCTGTCTCGAAAAGATCCAATCTGCTGTTTTTTGTTAATTTCACCGCCATTTCTTTTGACTTATTGTGAGAGAGTGAGATAGATAGATACCGAAATATTTAAGAAATATATTTTTCGCTTGGCTTGACAGCTGTTTCAAACAGTGCTGGATAACGCCCGTTCCTTATCTGGCAACTCCGTTTTTAGTTGACGTGCGGACCGACAAGCGGAGATAAATGTCGTCTTCTTCTTATTCACCTTACGCCAGCGTTTTTTTTATATGGAGTTTGACCTTACGCTAGGCCTTTTTTCTGACGTCGGTACTAGGCTTAGCTCAAAAAACATTTAGGACCGTTTTTTCAATGTAACTATAAACTGTATCTAAGATATAATTTAAAATTTGACAGTAATTTCTATAAATTTTTCGTCAAAATATATTTTCAATAGTTTTCAAACACCTTATTTAGACATTGAAAAAACGGCCCTTACAATACTTGCATTTAGCTTGCTGACTTCCGAGATCTACGAAATGGCTCCATATTTTGCTACACATTTTGATAAGCGACGTTCTAAATTCTTAAAATGAGTATTCAGCTCTGGCACTAATCCAATAATGTGTATTTTCAAAGACAGAATCTACACAAAATGCCCAAATAAACAAAAAACAATAAGTGAGCAATAGAGAGTAGTGATGATGCTCGATGCATCGATGTTTTTTCAGCGATGTTTCTCGATGTTTTCCGATGTTTTTGTTGATGCCGACTTATCGATGTTGCATGGCGATGCATCGATGTTTTGCAAAACATCGGCTGCCGCACTTTCAACACGCAATTTTGCCGCTCTGGCAATGAGTTTACAGTAATTTGGGCAGTGTTTGCAATGCCTAAGTGAGTAAATTTATTTAAATTGGTCAGAGATACTATAGCTACAAGGAGGCTTACATATGTCTTTTTAAAGTTCTCATCAAAAAGACCCCTTGTAGTTTGTGTTAATGCTTTTAAGGTAAAAACTGTTTAAAACTTTAAAATTGCTATGAAAGCATACGTTTTTAAGAGAAAATGAGCTTCATTAATCTAAGAAATTCTAGTTTTCTTCTAAAAATGGTATGGTTTTCAAAAATTAGACATACATCGATGCATCGATGTTTCGACCCGATGTATCAACCAACATCGATGTTTAATTTTGAAAACATCGATGGGTCTCCACTCAAGTTTACATCACTAAGACAATGTCACCCGTTTGTTTTCTACGTGGACGCAACAGTGTGGCCAGATATTTTGATATACGGCAAAGGTGTTGTTAAGTGCCGGCATATTATCGGCATGTTATCGATATATATCAGCTGTTGAATTTCGTATAATTTAAATATCCTTTTATTTTTTCAGAACAATGCAAAACAAAAAAATGCATTTGAAAATCAAAATTCTTTTATTTCAGCTTTATTTTTAAAGCATAAGTACTTAGGCTAAGATGAATTTTGGTATGAAATTATAAATGTTTCTGTGCGAAATAAATTCATTTTTGGCACGATTGTGTTAACATATTTTTTAAGATAAGTTTAAGGTTCTCTGAGGCTGTTTGGGAAATTCTGAATTCCTTACGCTGCGTAATTTTGCATGTTTCGTCAAATTACTAAAGTTCAAAAGTGTTTCTTTTTCATGGCTTGTTGCTTAACATCTTCGCGCTTGATTTTCAAAGCATTAAGAAGAGCATTGTATATAGCATCGGCCCAGTATATGGAGCTGGGCATTGTCGAGCAGAGTTCCTTCAATGCAAACGTGACATTGGCGTGTTGTTGCGACAAGTCGGTCACGGAGAACTGAGAGTCCAGCCAGAATATGTTGTGTTGAGAGGTCGCCCTTGTTTGGACAGCAACAGACTTTGTAAAGTTACGGGCATCGGTTTGAGTGGACAGGCTTCTGAATAGTCCTGTGGAGGTGCATTCATCTTCTGTCTTGGTGGCCGCCTTATTGGCCTCTTGCTGAAGTCGCAATTTGTGCATGGACATCTTTGAGTTCTTCTTTAGCTCCATCAGACGCGTCACATCAATGCCGGTGAGCTGTAACAATTTAGTTGTTTCTGCTGGCATGGCCTCCAAGCCCCATTTGGACAGATCTATGTTTGACTTGGTAGTCGAGTTAAACTTGTAATTGACGTTAAAGTTGTTGCACAATGGTGACGGGTTCTCAAAGCTTGCGCTGCCCAGCAATGATGCAGAGCTGGGCAACTTGCGAATTGTGTCCACAACCAGGAACTCAGTCTCCGGCTCCTTGGACGCCTTGCGATGCATCAAATGAAGTACAGCTTTTACGCGCTCCACTGCCAACTTGCGCTTTTCCATAACACCTAGTGTTGGTGGCGCTGGAGCAGTTGCATTTTGTCTTAACTTGCTGATACTGATAATTTTAACACTTCTCTCACAATCGTTAACTGGCACGTAGTCGAGCTCCCCAGATTCAGCTTTAACTGCGATCCTGGACCCAATAGTGCTGGAAGATTCATTAAGGCGCCTTTGCTTATGACTACGTTCTGAACTATGAGTTCGACTAGGACTTCCACTTCGACTGCGTTCGCGTTCGCGTTCTCGCTTTTGTTTTTTCTCCTTCTTGAGTTTCTTTTTCTTTTCTTTTTGCACGCTTTTACGGTTCAATGTTTCAAGTAATTCGCGTTGCTTTTTGGTAAGAGCTTCCATCTCCTCATCACGTTCACTTTCCGACGGTTCTCGCTCCATTTTGCCCAATGGTTCCGTTTGCATTTCGACACTCAAAAGATCTGCATCCTCAAGTGCATCTAGAAAATCCAATTGTAATTCATCCCGTTCCTCTCTCTTGAATTTCACATCAAGTTGATCGCTAGAAATGTTTTCCTGCTCATCAGTGATTGAAATTCCCGGAAGAGATGATTGATCATCGAACCTGGGACTGCTTTTTATCTTTGTCAGATTGAATGATGGCGGTGGAGGGGGTTCCGGAGTTTCACTAAGCTCCGGCAGCAACGAATCTGTGAAAAATGCATAATTAAAATTAAGATTGAAGCTTATTTAATACCCTTGCAGAGCCCTGTAGTTAATTTACGACTGGTATATACATAATATAGTGATCCGATACGGCTGATTTAAACCTAGTCTTAGCCTTACAAAAGGTCAGGATTATATCGACACATCACGCCTCGTCCAAATTACTACAACTTCTGCAAGGGTATAATGATATAATGATTCTCTGGCGCACCCAACAAACTGTCAACATTTGGCGGTGATCCAAGATCGTCCTCCTCATTCTCAGCAGCGTTTGAAGTACTCTGATGTGTTGCGCGATCCTCACACCTGGGGCTTCTTTTGATCCTTTCCAGATTAATTAAGGGGGGTGAGGGTGGCACTGGAGGAGCCACAGGAGCCTCCTCATCGGTATTCCACCCGGAGTCAGAGACACGCGAGTTTGGGGGCTCGAACGAACATACTTCTTCGTCACGCAACGGAGTATTCTCGTTCTCGTCCTCCAAAGGCTCTGGCTCGTCCTTTACATTGTGCCCCGATTCGTTATTAGGATTATTTGATTCCATAACTTAAATTGGTTAATTAAAACGAGGACAACAAACAGCATAGAAAAAGCCCTAAAATAGATGGTACTATCGGCACTATCGATGTTCAAGCACTATCGAGCCGCCATCGATGGCAGACCTGCACTATCGATAGTGGGCGATAGTTTTTTATGACGCTCAACGCGTCACAGAAAGGCTCGCATTTGGCATCTGCAGAGCAACCGAAACATTTAAGTTTTGTTTTAAATAATTATATATTTTTATTACATGGACAAGTTCCTTACTACAGTCGAAAAAGTTAAAAATGAACATAACGGAACATGCGCTCGGGCATGTTCAGTAGGCTGGACAAAAAGATTTAAATCGTCGAACTTTGGATTTTACAATAGCTAATAGCGAAACATTATTATTATACTATAATACCAAATACATTATTATTATATAATACCTAACTTAATGCCAATTTCAAATTTTTATTGGAATTTTATATAAAAATTTATAATTTTTGGAATTTAAAATACATTAATACTCAATTTAACACACTATCGAAAACTATCGATAGTTATCGATGGTTTGAAAAATAATATCGCTGACTATCGATGGTGCCGACTATCGATAGTTCTCCACCTCTAGATCACAATAACTGCAAGCCGATTTGTTAGTATTTAACAAAAATCCTAAAAATGAATATTTGCATATCGGATATCGAAATGAAAGTTTGACTTTTTTCCAGAGACCGCAAATAATAGTGGGATTCCGGTAAACGTTTTTGATTTGCTTTTGATTATTTTTAGCCAAATCGAAATCATTTGACGGAACGACCCTTTTTGCACACTGATTATTTTTTGATTTCGTGAACAGCTGACAGCCTGGGCGAACAGCTAATTGACAACTAAAAAGTATACAAAATGCCGAAAGAAAGCCAGAAAAGGAAATTTATACGCGTTTTAAACGAAAGTTTGCTTTTCGATTATGTTTTTATTGAATACTCGCAGATTTAAACAAACATTTTATATTTATTTAATTATAAATACTTTAAATGCATTAGACTAACGTTCTCCATATTGATATGACAGCAGAATGTAAACAAACACCATATGCCACACAGCTGACAAAGTTTTGAGTTGAAAGCAAATCAAAATGAAAAAAAATCAGTCTCAGAGCGGATTTTTCGAAATCAATTAGAAGACCACATTTCCCTGATTTGCTCTGGGCACACTGAAAATTTTGTATGGAGCAGCTGTGAACAGCTGACTAAAAAATCAAAATCAAATCAAAAGCAAATCAAAAACGTTTACCGGAATCCCACTAATGAATATTGATATTTTTTATGTCAAAAAGTTAATAGCTAGAATACATATACAAATCAAGAATGATAATGATAAATTTTAAGCGAAAAAAAAATCTCTCAAATAATAATTATATTTGAGCGAAAAAATTATGCTCACAAATAATAATAACTTTTAATTTTTGGTTTTTTCGTTTCAAATAAAACTCACTATTAATTCTTGGCTTGCATATCCCTTTAGAAGAAACCCGGAGGACGCATCCAAGACAAAAGGTTGATTTAAAATAACTACGTGATGTTTTTTTTAAAGTGATTTTTAATTTTTTATGCTCAAATTTAATAAATTTTTAAGAGTTTTTAATATTTTTCGCTCAAAAGATCAAAATTATACGGGATTGCCACAGAAATCGCTTTCGCTTGAATTTTACTTAGATTTCATACAAATTTAAGTGAAATTCAAGCGAAAGCGATTTCTTTGGCACCCCAGATAAGTTACTTTTATAAATCACTTAGGGTGTTCCTGAAAAAGAAAAAGAATTTTTTCAGAAATTACAAAATTTGTAGGATGGCCATAAAACATAACAGCTCTAAGGCAGATTTTGATTTTTATTAAGCTTATGAGTTTTAGAAAAGTATCTTTCCGCCAACTGATTAAAATTTGCTTAGTCGAAATCAAAATCTAATATGAATCTGTTTCAGAAATACCCCTCCTAGTGATGCATCGAGCATCGATGTTTTTGTTGATTCCGATTTATCGATGTTGCATGGCGATGCATCGATGTTTTGCAAAACATCGGCTGCCGCACTTCCAACACGCCATTTTCGCCGCTCTGGCAATGAGTTTATTGTAATTTTGGCAGTGTTTGCAATGCCTAAGTGAGTAAATTTATTTAAATTGGTCAGAGATACTATAGCTACAAGAAGGCTTACAAATGTCTTTTAAAAGTACTCATCAAAAAGACCTCTTGAAGTTTGTGTTTATACTTTTAAGGTAAAAACTGCTTAAAATTTTAAAACTGCTATGTTAGCATACGATTTTAAGAGAAAATGAGCTTCATTAATCTAAGAAATTCTAGTTTTCTTCTAAAAATGGTATGGTTTTCAAACAGTAGACATACATCGATGCATCGGTGTTTCAACCCGATGTATCAACCAACATCGATGTTAAATTTTGAAAACATCGATGGACATCGACATCGATGTTTCCATTCAAATTTACATCACTAGTAGAGAGCAATTTGGAAGGAACATGTTCACTTGCTCACTTCAGGGAGCAACTCTTTTTTGTTCACTCACTCATGAGCTACCCAACACTAATCTTTACCACAAACAAAACATTAGAAAATTATTAAGTACCAGAACAGAGGGGTCCCTATGGCGGATTTTCAAGAACAATTGCGACAATATAGACAACAAAAACAAAGAAGGAAAACATTGGATATCATTAAAATAAGACTTCGAAAATTTTGGATGCTGGGGACGGGTGCGGAAACCAGTCAGGGAAAGTGCTACACTTCCATCGACGTCAAGGTATAATTCCAGCCACATAATATACGTGTACAAGACAAAAGACAACTGTTTAATTGATCTCAGCTAGGCTGATTAATGAATGTCCCTAATATATGTATGTATTTTAGCCAGCCAATGAGACGAGCTCCGATGCTTTTGCCGCCAGTGAGACAAGTGAGGACTACGAGTATGTGGCATGCAGCGAAGATGACGAATTAAAGCCACAAGATAACGTCAATGCCGACGTGCGAGGGGAGAGCAAGGGCTTAAAGTACACACTTTGGGGTGTATATTTCCTGTTCTGGGTAACATTATATGTGATAGCAATTGAACTCAAATTTGGACTAGTTTTCTTAATGTTCTCCGCCCTGTTTTTTATATACTTTAATACCCGAACTGGGCCAAAGAAGTCCAATGAGTTGAGTGCGTACAGTGTATTTAACAAGAACTGCGAAAGTATAGACGGTACGCTGAAGGCGGAGCAATTCGAAAATGAAATTCGATATGGTTCTGCCAGCGTAAGATGAGAAATATTTAAAAAGTGAATCGATTGCTTCCAATGTCTGACTGTGTCTTTGTGTTTTACCAATAAAATTTATTTACCACAAAAATTCACCAAGAGCGCTTTTAAACCCGATTTTACCCAGATCACACATATCAAAATATTAATTATCCAATTTTAACAAGTTTCATGTATCAGCAAGGTCGTTTAGTAGATTTCAACTGCAGAGTCTCGCTGCTTTAATTTTCTGGGCATTTACCAAACTCAAGTATTGTATATAGAGTTTCCAAATATTTTGGAAAGCAGGATATTTGTTTGGACCGTTTTTACATGAATTCAAGGCCAGGAAAAGGTCACAAAAGTTGTTTACAAAACAAATTTTCGTAGTAATCCCTGTGGTAAATCAAAATTAAAATTATTTAAAGTAAAATTTTCTAAACTGTAACTTTGTTTTTTAAACACCAATAACATATTTGCTTCAAAAGTATGACCATACAATTATTGACTTTGTACAGAGTCAGCAGCGCGCTGCAGTGCATTAATTTCCAATATTTAAATTTTAAAATCTTATACATAAAAGAAACTACAGATTTTATTAAATGTTTATTTATTTCAACAATGAAACTAATAAATAGATTGTATTGTCTTTTGTATTAACCGTAATTTTTTCATTAAGATGTATCGTTCATATTTTCAAAATATAAAAGTGTTCAGAAAACTTACAGATGCACAAGTAGTATTTCCTAAAGCAATGCAAGCCTTAAGCAATTGTTTTCAACGTTTCCTTTCATTCTTTTGTTGCTTTTGATCTGAGTCCTTAGTGTTTTAATTTTTTTGTTACCTAATTAATTAGTCTACAATTTACATGAAATTCGAAAAAGTAAGAAAAATTCTGAGACCAATTTTCTGTGGAATTTAGTGCTTGGTGCTCAGCCACTACATTTTTTGAACATTCTTTTTTATTCTTGCGACATCGGTAATGCCATTGCTGCCTCAAACAAAATGTTTGTTCGCCTAAATTTGGCGTAGAATAGTCCAACCACGTCCCTTTTTACATATTACACTTTTTACACATATAGACCAGAGAGCTGCAACGAGTAAGAAATTTTCGCTCTGATTCGAACATTGACTCGTACCCCTTGTGATTTGTTCATCTTTGTCTGCAATCGTTTCTGACTTGATACTCGTTGTGAGTCGTTGACTCGATTTGAGTCGAAAAACGCTCAAAACTCAAGTCATGATTCGAATCAATTGTTCAAAATACGGGAGGCGGGGCGCACAAGCAGCAACCTCGTTAAAGTCTACCTAACTGCATCGATCTACCCAAATGCGCGAGCAAAAAATAAAAGGTCTACATTGAAACAAATTATTGAGTCTCAAAATAATTATATTATAATAAACCACTTTTTAAAAATCTTTAAGGCAACAAACCTACTCTTCTGTTTTATTCAGTGTATAAAAGGCCGCGGATCGCCGTCAGCGCGGGTCAGAGACACACACAGCTTGTTCATTTTTATGGCGGTCGCCGCCCAGCCACTTCGAACCCACCCTTATTTACATACATTGCAGTGTAAGCGTGAGCGCTGCAGCGCGATCTCTGATGCGAGTCAACACGCTGGGCTCGTTGTGTGATCCATTCTCTGAGCCGTTGGGTGAGTCGCTGTGTGAGTCGTTGTAATCCGTTGGGTGAGTCGCTATGTGAGTCGTTGTTATCTGTTGGGTGAGTCGCTGTGTGAGTCTTTGTTATCTGTTGGGTGAGTCGCTGTGTGAGTCTTTGTTATCTGTTGGGTGAGTCGCTGTGTGAGTCGCTATGTGAGTCGTTGTTATCTGTTGGGTGAGTCGCTGTGTGAGTCTTTGTTATCTGTTGGGTGAGTCGCTGTGTGAGTCGCTATGTGAGTCGTTGTGATCCGTTGGGTGAGTCGCTATGTGAGTCGTTGCGTGATCCGGTTTCTGAGCCGTTGTGTCTCTTTAAAATTGATTTAATTTAAAGTCAAAATAAAAAGAGTGACGCGAAATTAATGCTATGAAAACTATATATTTACTTTAGTACTTAAATTATTGTATAATATTAATTAATGATTTTCATATTTATATTTTTTATTTAA
This sequence comes from Drosophila recens, assembly GCA_037043495.1. NCBI lineage: Eukaryota > Metazoa > Arthropoda > Insecta > Diptera > Drosophilidae > Drosophila > Drosophila recens. The sequence continues at coordinate 78,238 of JBAMBJ010000193.1, forward strand.
ATTATTAAAATGGACCTAAAGTTGCAGATAGTGATATTCTAAAAATTAGACCTCTTCAAATAAAGTATACATTTTTATTTTTTTATACTTA
>JBAMBJ010000196.1:0-141719 GCA_037043495.1 Drosophila recens
TTTCAATTATTAGACCCCGTACTTTAAAAAAGTAAAGGGGTCTATTAACTTTGTCACAAAAAAAAATGTGCGTAACAGGCAGAAGGAGGCGTGGCAGACCCCATAAAGTATATATATTCTTAATCAGCATCAACAGCCGAGTCGATATAGCCATGTCTGTCTGTCCGTCTGTCTGTCTGTCCGTCTGTCCGTCTGTCCGTCTGTCCGTCTGTAAGAGCGCCTAGATCTCAGAGACTATAAAAGCTAGAGACTCCAAACTTGGTATGTAGGTGCGTCTATATTGTAAGCAGGTCGAGTTTGTTTTAGATTTTGGATCGGACCACTATATCATATAGCTGCCATAGGAACAATCAGTTGAAAATCAAGTCTTAGTATGGAAAACTTTTTTGCTGTTTAAGATATTTCAACCAAACTGACAGAATATGCATAAAAGATGGTCTCATACATACTGACCAAATTTGGTTGAAATCGGATTACTATATCATATAGCTGCCATAGGAACGATCAGTTGAATAATCAAGTCTTAGTATGGAAAACTTTTTGCTGCTTAAGATATTTCACCCAAACTTACAGAATATGCATTAAAGATGGTCCCATACATTCTGACCAAATTTGATTGAAATCGGATTACTATATCATATAGCTGCCATAGGAACGATCAGTACAAATAACGTCTTAGTATGAAAATCTTTTTGTTGTTTGAGATATCTTAACCAAACTGACAGATTATGCATTTGGCATGGTACTATACATCCTGATCAAATTTGGTTGGAATCGAACTACTATATCATATAGTTGCCATAGGAACGATTAACCGAAAATATAGATTTAGTATGAAATATTTTATTTAATTTCTTAACCGAATTCATAGTTTGGGAATGTTCTACGTCTTTTAGGTTTTGATCGCACACTCGAATGTAGCCGACTGGAGCCCCTTTGTTGGGCGAAAAGTACTTTTAGTACGTAACTATAATAAAATTTGTCGCAATTAATATTATTTTATTTTAAGCAGTGATTGCTTTTCCATAGTAAGTAGCTGATGCTCCTCCGCTGCTCACAACATATTTATTTCCTCCTTAAGCTCTTTTTTTTCCTCCCTTGCGGTTTTCTGAACTCTTCGGGAAATGGTCGTGGGATCCGGTAGCATGTATTACCTGTTAAATTTACATTATATTAAGTAAGCCCAACTTACTGGTATACTTCATTTGCTTCAATGCGTAGAAAAGAAAAAAATGCACTTTTTAGACCCTAAAAACACAGGTAGATAGAAAGGGCTTCACGAATGTTAAGAATGAAGTGTTTTTCCGTTTTTTTATATTATTGAATTTTTGGGCTTACCTAATATAAACAGGTAATACATCTAATTCATCAATACATCTAATTCATCAATGAGTTTTAACCCGAAGGGTAAGTTGACTTCCAAAATATTTTGGAAATTTCCGAAGGATAACAGGTAGTGATTATTGGCCTTAAGATATTGAACACCTGTATGAGTAGTGTTTATTGGCCTTTAGATTTTGAACACCTGTATGGGTAGTGTTTATTAGTCTTAAGATTTTGAATACCTGAATGGGTGGCCTAATTTGTATGCTGAAATTCCCAAACCTCTCTTTACGATTTTCATAATGTTATATTAAACAGCAACCAAATTCAGACAATCAGTTTTTTTTGGCAAAAAGTGAAGTGACTAAGAGTTGTGCGTGAAAAATAATACAGTGAAATAGTCTTTGATCGTCGGTTGTGTTTTTTTTTTAAATAAGATTAACTTTCGGTGTCTTAACTGTGTATTTTTTGATTTTTAGACCCCGTACTTTAAAAAAGTAAAGGGGTCTATTAACTTTGTCACAAAAAAAATGTGCGTAACAGGCAGAAGGAGGCGTGGCAGACCCCATAAAGTATATATATTCTTGATCAGTATCAACAGCCGAGTCGATATAGCCATGTCCGTCTGTCCGTCTGTCTGTCTGTCCGTCTGTAAGAGCGCCTAGATCTCAGAGACTATAAGAGCTAGAGACTCCAAACTTGGTATGTAGGCTCGTCTATATTAAGAGCATATCGAGTTTGTTTTAGATTTTGGAACGGACCACTATATCATATAGCTGCCATAGGAACAATCAGTCGAAATCTTTTTTGTTGTTTGAGATATTTCAACCAAGCTGACAGAATATGCATAAAAGATGGTCTCATACATACTAACCAAATTTGGTTGGAATCGAACTACTATATCATATAGCTCCCATAGGAACAATCAGTTGAAAATCAAGTCTTAGTATGGAAAGTTTTTTGCTGCTTGAGATATTTCAACCAAACTGACAGAACATGTATAAAAGATGGTCCAATACATACTGACCAAATAAATTTGATTGAAATTGGATTACTATATCATATAGCTGTCATAGGAACGATCAGTCCAAATTAAGTCTTAGTATGAAAATCTTTTTGTTGTTTGAGATATCTTTATAATAAGTACGGGGTCTCCGACAGTCGAGTACCGCTCGACTGTAGCACCGCCGACTAGTTTTAATTAAATTCCACCTCCAGAATCTAAACCAAATCGATGTCAATTCACCTTTCCTCATGTCTCTTATTGGTTTCATCTTTTGTGGATCTATATACAGTTGAACTTCTATTGCTCGAACTTCTATAACTCGAATTTCTCTCTAAGTGAGTGGCAGTAAAATTCAAAAACTTAAGAAAAAGAACTATAAGTCGAAAATCTCCATAGCTTTTCTTTGGAAAATGGTGATTCGAGCTAGGAAAGCTCGACTGTATTTTAGGCAACTCTTCCTTAGGCACTTTGATATATACTACATATTGACAAAATCGCCTTCATCACAGTAGCTTTTGTTTAAACTAATCCATATTACAAATACATTCCACAACTCACAGGCTTCGTTGTGCTTTACGAGCAAAATTCGTTTTTTTTTTAATTTTATAGTTCCATGTGAATTTTTCTTTGCATATTTTAAGTACAACGGAAAATTGCATTTAAATATTGACACTTACATCAACACCAGAACATTTAACACTCGTATTTCGAAGGTTTAATTTGAGAACAAGAATGGCAGATCTTAACTTTGTGTTCGACATTTTTGTTAAGAGCTTTAAGTCGCCTAAATTGAAAGCTGAAGATGCCAAAAAGTTGCTAGTCGAAGCGCAATTCAATGGCAAGAAAATCGCAATAACTGAGAGTCGCATCAATGTCGACGATTTCAATCCCAATGCCAGCACCAACTTCAAAGAAAAGGATAAGAGACTGCGCGAGAATCTCGAAAGTTGTGGCATGACCTTGGCACTTAAGTTACATAATCGCGCACTGGGCAACGGACGTGTCAATTTTCCCGAGAAGTTCATTGATGGCATAAAAGAGGGAATGTCCGATCTTGTACACGAATTTAGCTGCAGCATTGAGAATAAGGACAAGGAGGAAATCGGTACCCTCACATTCAAATGCCGTTTAATTGTTAAATGCGATGGGTAGGATGAGACTTTTATTTATTATTTTATTGCAATTGATCCTCTTATTCCATATATTTTTAAATAATTAATTACATTAAATACACAACATTAAAAACCTCTTTTTTACAGTCCCGACGAAAGCGAGTGTCGTCGGAATATGGATACAAGCATTAATCCCGAGGACATCATGTTTCTCATGGCCGAGTCGCAGAAATGTCCCCCATCCTGTGATCCCTGTCTCGATGTCCTGGAGCCAGAGGAGGGCGATGAACGTATCCAGTTGGATCTAATGCGTTATCGTAGCACCGGTCCGGGTGTACCGAGTAATCCCCCTGATACCCTTAAGAGTAATTCAGCTGGCGATGGCATCACCTCTGAGCTAAAGGTGAGTAAAAGTCATAGCTTCCCATTGCTTGCTGAATCCCAGTTTATTTCTCTGTGCAGAAAATGGCAAAGGAATGCGAGGAGACTATAGACTCCATACTCAACGGCGCTGATCCAGCGATGCAACCGATGCAACAATTACTGCAGGAGATGGACAGCTTTCTACACAACAGTGGAGAAACCAAGGAGAAGCCAACCAATAGTGATGAGGACAAGGAAAACGTTTACGATAATATTCCGGGCATAAAGCCTATTCGATACTGTCCCATCTGTTTGAACAACATGTCCTGGCTGCCCAAATTCGCCTGCTGTCCCAAATGTGGGGCGAAACCCATGCCCGTTGTCGAGGAACGCCATAAGGAGCAGGTGCCAACGGCAGATGAGATCCTAAACGAGTATCTCGGTAAGCCTCAACGCACTGTGGAGGAAATCTGCTTAGAAGGTGCAGAGAACGTAAATGATCAAGAGTTTCAAAGTCGCTGCACCTGTAAACGAGGTGTACGTTGTGCCCATTGTCGAGTGCGTGACGAAGTCAAGGATGTCTTTAAAACTGACAGTGAGTCTCGACGGGTCTCTCGAGCCTCCAAGTCTGGACAGGAGTCTGCTGCTGCTGAGCCTGCGAGAAGATCTGAGCCTAAAACTGGTGAGCCTAAGTCTGACGGACCTAAATCTGTTAAACCCAAATCTGGTGGAACTAAACCTGGTCCTGATCCTGCTTCTGGTCACAATACCCCACATTCTTTTGGCTCCGAGGACTATCCAGGGGAAGTGACAGATGAACGTGATACACATTTGGCACGTGTGTTCTCTGAGCTGTGTTTTCTGTACCGCATCAGAGTTTCCAACTCCACAACCGACATGCAAAAAATATGTGCAAATAAAAAAGGGAAAAAAAAAGATGATCAAAAAGAGAAGAAAAACGGTGAAGACCAGAAAAATCAAGCGAATGAACAGAAAGGAACATCCAAATCAGAAGAGACGAATGCCAAGCAAGGGAAATCAACAAATGCGGAGAATGGTCAGAAAAGAAAATCGAAATCAGGAGAAACAGATGTTGAAAGGAGGAAATCCAGCTCCAGCAACTCGAGTGGATCTCCCAGAAATAAAAAGGAAGGGAAACCTCCAGTTCCCGCCAAACTTGGCTGGGACTTTAGAACAGATCCGGCTTACAAAAAAGGCTGGCGTCCTGGCGCCGTCAGAAAGCCCATCAAAAAGATCATGGACTTCTTTTTGCGGGATGGCCCAGAGGAGACTGCATCCAAAATTATGCAGAAAACGGAAGCTCAACAAAAGGAAAAGGAACGTAGCGAACAGTTCATGCTGAATGTGTCTAAAAAGAATGGCGAAATCTGCATAACATTCCGATCCATTGACCCCAACAACGAAAGGGAACCCATTGTCTACAAGGTAACGAAGAGTGATCAGGCTGTGAGACTCAGTGAAATAAAGAAGAAGCTTAAGGAGGACGGTTTCAGGAAATGCACCTGCCACAAGTCAGTGATGTTGTGCGTCTGTCGGTCAGTGGTGGAGAAGAAGGAACTCGAGGCGGCTCTGGAAGAGGAGTGTACAGCACGGGGAATCCAATCCTGTCCCGATGAACTCATTCTCACCGACACCAGCGAAAGTGACTTGGAGTATGACTTTGATGTGTCGCCTTTGATGGGAGCACCAAAGCCTCCTCAAGACACGGGACCCTGTGCAAAATGGATGAATAAAGTCACACAGACAGCGGAGGAGGATACGAAAGTGAAGCCAAAGTATCCCATCGAACAGAGTCCGTATTATAAGCCGTTTGATTGTGCGACGCGTTCGGTGTACAATACGGGACCAATGTCATATGATGATGAGGAAGTCTATGCGGAAGACGGTTCCCCAGGAAATGCTGGTAATCAGAAAGGTAATGGCGGAGGTAATCGAGGTAATCCCGGACGCGGTAATCCCGGACGCGGTAATCCTGGACGTGGTAATCCCGGAAGTGGGAATCCCGGACGTGGTAATCCCGGACGTGGTAATCCCGGACGTGGTAATCCCGGAAGTGGGAATCCCGGAAGTGGTAATCCCTATAATGAATTTGGTAATGTAAGAAACACTGGAAGAGGCAATGAAAATTATAATGAAGGTAATAATGGAAGCAATAGAAGAGGCAATGGAAATAATAATGGAAATCAAAGTGGAAGAGGCAACGGTAATAATAATGGAAATAATAGAAGAGGCAATGGAAATAATGCTGGAAGCAACAGTGCAAGAGGAATGGCAAATAAAAATGCCAACAACAATGCAAGAATCAATGGAGGTGGTAAAAATAATGCTAATGACAATGATAACACTAATGCCGCGTCTGTCACCTTGCCAAAACGCTTACAGAAAAATAAAGCTGCCGAAGCTGCCAAAGCTGCCGAAGAAGAAAAAAAGAAGGAGCAAGAGGAGAAGCAAAAGAAATTAAAGAAACATTTTATGGCGCTGGCCAAAGCTCCACCCATTGACAGGCAGAAGACACTACGCATTCTCCTGAGCTCGATGCCTCCTCCAGTTGAGTCGATTCCACGACTTGGCCGAGCCACTGCTGCATTGGATGATTGCTGTGATCCGTGCAATCCATGCTACACGGAATGTTGTTGTCCTCGTTACTTCTACTGCTGCTGATTGAATACGTTGGACAACACACAATGTGGTTTTTCGAGCCGAAAACAACATTTGAAAGATTTCTTTCCACTGTGCAACGCGCTTCAAGTTTTAGGCAACGATCTTGGCTGATCTGATGTGAATGTATCGTATGTGCCCCCAATATACTTTATTGACACCTCCGCGTGTGGAGAATCTTTACTTGTTAACTTGCAACTTAATGCCATGTAAATGGTTTATGTTTGAAAAAAGTGTAAATAAAAGAGAAACATCAACTAAATGTAAATCGAAAAACTGTTTTTTTCTTGGTATATATTCCCCGTGCTTTTTTAAGGTAGAAAGTAAATATTTATTTGGTTTAAAGGTTACAATTGATTTAATACCCCTTAACAATTATGAATTGTAAAATTTCAATCGTTTCGAAGGTTTCAATTGTTTTCTAAAAATTAGCCATCACATCTGCTTTTCTTTTTGTTCTACACAGTAATCCAATTCTCCAGCTTCATTCGAGATATCAGAATTTTAATGTGTCAGTGAAGTTGACTAGCAAAATTTCTTCAAAATTGTATTTATCAATTTTAAAATTTTCGTGTGCTTCTTTATTCCCTTTATGCACCATTCTTAAAAGCAAGTCAAAATTAACTGATAATAAATCACAAAAAGTTTAAATAAAATCATAAATAATCAAATAAAATTATCAACATGGACCGGAAGAAAAGTTTAATGAATAAGAAGAGTATACTACGACCAGCGGAAGAAGTGAAATATAATTTTCTCTTTGACATAATCGTAACAAGTTTCGAAACACCCAATTACAATACTCAGGATAAAAACAAAATAAATATAAACGTACAGTTTAATCGAAAGATAATAGAAATATCAGGAAATCGCATTAATGTGAGTGAATTTAAGCACGGTACGGGTACGGAATATAATGTGAACCCAGATAAACTACGCCAGAGCATCGAGGAATGCGGAATGCCAGTTTCTGTGAAATACAATGGTCGATTGATCGGCAATGGACAGTTGCTGTTTCCCGAAACCTTTACAGAGAGTATAACAGACGATATGCCAGAGTTAATCCATGAAGATAGTTGCAAATTTGAAAAGAATGGAGAAGTTGTGGGAACGATTAAGTTCATGTGTCGTTTACTTATCATATGTGCAGATAAGCCCAAGTAAGTAGAAGTTGTTGGGGACCTTTCACACTTAACTAAGTGCTATTTCTTTTAGAACGGGTCAGGCCGACTGTCGTCAAAACTTGGGCACTTGCATTACTCCTCGGGACATTTTGTTTCTTATAAGTGAATCTCAGAGATGTCCAGATCGCTGTGATCCCTGCTTAGATGCCTGGGAGCCGGAGGCAGGAGATGAGCGTCTTAATTTGGATCTGCTGCGTTATCAAAGCTTCAATGCCCAGGCGCTTAGTCCTGCGGCAACCCTAAAACATCATCCGGCTTGTGATGCCATCACCTGTGAACTGAAGGTAAGTTAAATATTTAATCATCTTAAGGTATACTTTAAAAGAGCAAAGAATGGTTCTTAATCCTTTCTTTTGGTTCTTAATCCTTTTGTTTGTTTGTTTTTTCCAATGCACAGCAAATGGCCAAGGAATGCGAAGAGACTATGGATGTCATACTGAGAGGTACGGGCTGTCAAAAGCAAAAGCCGTGTCGAACTGCAAATGCGCTAAGAGGTCCCTGTGATGGACCCTGCCACTCTCAGGAGGAGGAGAAGCCTCAACTCGGCGTCCCAGCTCGGGCTCCCAGCTTGCCAGCAAACCTGGGACAGGACAGATCAACAGTCTTTAGACCACAGATGAAGGTTTCGGCTAGTGATCAAAATAAGCCCGATATCAAGCCAACCAGGTTCTGTCCCGTTTGCCTGGTCAACATGTCCTGGCTGCCCAAATTCGCTGCCTGTCCCAAATGCGGATTGAAGCCCATGCCAGTCGCTGAGGAAATCAAAGTGCAAAACCGTCTAAAAGCGGAACAAATCATATTGGAATATCTGGGTAAACCGAAACCGAAAGTTGAGGATTTCTGTGAACTTCCCTGCGAGAATGCAGCTGAGAAAAAGATGAAGAGCGAGGATAAAGGACAACCTGAGTGTCGTTGTACTTGTAAGTATGGAAAGATCTGTGCTTCCTGTCGAGTAAGAGAGCAGTGTGCAGAGTACATTGATAACAAGGAGCAGATGCGGAGACCGCAAGCAGCAGTCCAAGAAGAAGAATCCGAATCCGAAGACTTTTGCATAGTTAATGAAAAGCCTAAGGAGTCACGTCCATTTCTGTCACGTGTCTTCTCCGAGCTACGCGACATGTATGACATTAAGGACACTGTGCGACCTGGGGCAGAAAGCGAGCCTCCTAAGAAGAGGCATCCAAAAGCTGCTTTACCCCATATGAAAGAGATGAAGAATAGCTACACGGCTAAAGGGGAAACTGAACCAAAGAATCGAGTCCGAATTGAGCACATGGCGAAGAAAACGAAAAGATTAATCAGTCCCTTGCACAAGTTGTGCACTAGGAAACAACGAGGAGTCTCCCGGCGACATGGTTGGGCCTGGAACTCGACACAGGAGGCTCGGAAATACGGCTGGAGACCGGGAGCCATACTTAAGCCCATGAAGAAGCTTATGGAGCACTTTCTGGAGTACACGCCAGACAAAACCCCACTGGCTATTTGCAACAAACTAAAAGATCAAGAGGAGGAGAAAGAAAGACAGCTGCCCATACTCAACATGCGCAAGAGGAATGGCGAAATCTTTATAACACTGCGTGCCATCAACACGGACAGTGTGAAAATGAAGCCCATTGTCTTTAAGATCGTCAAAAGTGATCTTGCTGTGATCGTAAGCGAGATCAAGAAGAAGTTGAAGGCGAAGGGCTTCCCCAAGTGCACCTGTCATCAGACCCTGATGATGTGCACCTGTCGCGACAATGACGACAAGAAACAACTCGAATATGCCGTGGCCAAGGAATCTCGGCGACACGGCATTGAAAACTGTGTGGATCACTTGGTGCTCACGGATACGAGTGACAGCGAGATGGAATATGACTTTGATGTCAGCCCAGAAGCGGGTAGCCGACAGCCTGAAAGGTCACGTATGAGGCCACGCATGAATCACCACACACAGACGATGCCGGGCAAGAAGCATCTGGCTGTGGAGCCCAAGTATCCTGTGAAACAGGATTACTACTATCGCAGCTACGATTGTGCTGCAGGAGATCGTTACACGGGCACAGCATTTGGCAAAGCCGCTGAACTGGTGCTCGAGGATGGACTCTTTGGCTATCGACGTGGTGGACCACATGGTGACTTTACCTATCCTGGTGGCAGACTCAAATCGAAGGTGATTTGGGGCTCTCAGCCGGGTGGACCTATGCACGGCGGTGGACGCTTTGGTCAAGAAGCCATACCTGGTGGAAAATCCTTCCCTGGTGCCAAAAAGAAACGTAAGAGTGGCCAAAGCAAGCCCATTCCCGTGAGAATGCCTAAGAGATTCTATAAAGCTGCCGAAGAAGCTGCAAAGGCCGCCAAGGCTGCGGCAGAGAATGCGAAAAAGAAGAAACCCACTGACATGATGCAGTATATGATGAAAAAGGGCGCTGTCTCAATCCCATGGGACCCCAAGGCAAATGCGTACTAAGAGATACGTGGATGCAGAGACAAAGTATACGTTATCGTAACAAGTACTTGGTGTATTCGCAGTACTTTTATATATTTTACTAATCACCAGCGTATCGTTTGCACTTTTATACTTTAGATAATTTTCCATGTACAGATTTCAGTCAATTTATTTGTAATCGATATAAATAAAAACTTTCTTTATTAAAACATTTTCAATAAATTTGCCTATTTAAATTATTTTTAAATGAAATGGATTACTTAAAAAAATAAATATCACTATACTTAATGTACCATACTATTATTAAAGCTATGCCTTTGTTTACTTTATATATTTTATTCATCAGAGTATCATTTGCACTTTTCAAATTTAGATAGTTTTCAAGATACAGATTTCAGTCAATTTTTCGTGTTTCAGATGAATAAAAGATTATTCGATTATTTATTTAATTTGTTTTTAAACGGAAATTTAAAATTCTCGTCTATATATTTTGTTGTTAAATTAAAAAAAGTAAAATGGCTTGCAACTTTGTATTTGACATTGTTGTCACTAAATATGTTCTACACAAAATAAAGCTGAGAGATCCAAAAATCCTAAAAGTTGAGGCTACTCTTAACCGCCAATCGGTTATAATCACATCGAGTCGTCACAATGTTACGGATTTCAAAAATGATGCTCGCCTTGAGTTCAGCGAAAAGCCGCAGAAACTGCGTAAAGAACTTGAGAATTGTGGCATGCCTATTATAGTGAAGAATGGCGCTGCACTCTTAGGAGAAGGTAGAATTCAGTTTCCCCAAAGACTGATCGATCAAATTGAGGAAGGCATGACGGATCTCACGCACTCGGATACCTGCACAATCCAGAAAACTGGAGAAGTTGTTGGCACATTTGAGTTCCTTTATCGTCTGGTAATCAAATGCGTAGATTCCACGGTGTAAGTTGAGCAGAAAACTTGAATAAATCCAATCTCTTATCATCTAACTCTTTAGTCAAGAGGATAAGGTATGTCGTCAGAATGTGGACAAAAGCATTAATCCACATGACATCATGTTTCTTATGGGCGAGACGCAACAATGCCCCAACCCCTGCGAGATTTGTCCCGATGTCCTGGACCCAGAGGAAGGCGACGAGCGTCTGCAATTGGATTTGCAGCGCTATCAAAGCTTGAATGCCACTTGGAGTCCAGAGAAATCACTGATGCCAAATTCAGCAGGCAATGCTGCTTGCTTTGAACTAAAGGTGAATACATGCGGGTTCAATTACACCAGGGGTGTCTACAATACCAAAAGCCTATCCTGTCGCAGCCGACACACGTGTAGTGAGAGAGAATATGTGTGTTCTATAAATAGCGGCTTGCTCTCTCACGATGCGTGTCTGCGGCTTTTGTTAGCTCACGAAGCATTTGATCGGCTGATGCTTTCTGATCTCAGTCGCTGATCTGCGTTCTATGAAGACTGGCTGGACAGCGCAAGACTCTTTCATTTCATTTTTTCAGTTTGGACACCACAGATTTAGACCCTGTACTGGAAGAGTACTGTACACTCGACTATATTCTTTTTTATTTCTATTCCAACCAGCAAATGGCAAGAGACTGTGAACAGATTGTGGACTCGATCACCAAAAGCTCTGGGCAGCCCTTAAAGTCCAATGCACCTGAAAATCCCTATGCCCGTGCCAGCTCAGATCGTAGGGTCCGCCCAGGTCCACAAGAAGATACACTGAAGAGCCCAGAGTTTCCCAACTTTACGTTTCTGCCGCCAACGCCGAAAGAAAGTCACGTTGTCTGTCAACCTGCCTTGATTCCAGTGCCGATTAGTGATTTAAATAAGCCCGATATCAAGCCAACCAGGTTTTGTCCTGTTTGCCTGACCAACATGTCCTGGTTGCCCAAATTCGCCGCGTGTCCCAAGTGCGGAGTGAAACCCACCCCAGTGCTGGAGGAACGTCATATGGAGAAAAAACTGACAGGGGAACAAATTCTCTACGATTATTTGGGTAAACCACCGCCGAGTGGAATTGACGATGTTTGTGAAAAGAAAAAACTTGAAGAGAAAACGAAGGAAGAGCAAACCGAATGCCGTTGCACTTGCAATTTCGGCAAAATGTGTGCCCACTGTCGCATCAGGAAGCTTTGTGCGGATATTTTCCAGACCGATGAAAAGGCAACTTGTCGCAGAGTGAAGGCCAAATCCTCTGAGGATTATTGCACAATAATAGAAGACAGTCAACAGTGTCGTCCATATTTGTCGCGCGTCTTCTCCGAGCTACGAGATCTCTACAGTGTCAAGGAAAACCAACTCCAAGGCGCGCAAGACAGAATCTGCGGAAAAGCATCAATAGAAACAACACAAAGGCAATCCAAAGCAGACCTGAAAGAAACGGCAATGAAAGTGGAACAGAAAGCGAAGATAAAGCCAGCCATAATTGAAAAGAAACCAAGATTGGGACACAGGAATTGTGTAAACGAGAGAGTCGCCGTGCCTCGAAATCACGGCTGGGACTGGAAATCCAGCGAACAATCCCGAAAATATGGCTGGCGACCTGGCTACATTTTGAAGCCCATCAAACGGCTGATGAAGTTCTTCCTGCAATACTTGCCCGAGGACAATGCATTCAATGTCTGCCGCAGAGCAGCAGCAGAAGAGGAGCGACAAAGAAAGAGTCTGCAGCCGATTCTCAATGTCTTCAAAAAGAAGGGAGAAATCTTTATAACACTGCGATCGGTCAATGATCCAAATATCGAAATGCAACCGATCACATTCAAGATTGTGAAAAGCGAACAGGCCGTAGCTCTCAGGTAAGACATTTTCAAAATATCTTTATCAATGGCCGTGTTCACCAGAACAAATCGACAACAGAAAATCGATTCAATTTGCATGATTATTCTGGTGAAATGCAGTGATTTTGCTAATTAAATTTCAAATTTTGTGATTATGATGTCTGTAAATTCATCACCAATATAGTACGCTGAAATTTTCTGATTGTGATGCTGCTTTGTTATCGAACAAACAAAATACATGATTACTGATTGATTAGTTCTGGTGAACGCGGCCATTATTATTTCGATTATGATGAAATTCTTGAGTTCTATAAATTTAAATTTTAGAGTCTAAAACCGTGATATTTTTCGATTTCTCGATATTTCTGACAACACAAATATCGCAATATAAGTTGTTTTAAAGTCGCACTTAAATTTGAATTTCAGAAATAGATGTTCCCTTAATGTTTCATTAATCTTAAAGCTCCCGTCAGACGAGCGTTTTTTCACATTTGACCGACACAAAAAACCGATGGAAATGAAACGTATTTTATTTTAATCGGTGAGCGTCGGTGAAAGGCAGACGCATTTTATATTCTGAGTGTTCACCCGACACCGTCGGTCTTTTAACAACAAGAGTTGGCGAATAACGCTCGTCTGACAGATCTTTAATATAATTCTCTTCAAATCTTTTAATGGTCAAATACTGGATGACTAATGAACGACCCTCAACTCTCAGCGAAATCAAGAGGAGGCTGAAGGAGAAGGGTTTCCGCAAGTGCACCTGCCACAAGTCGCTAATGTTGTGCGTCTGCCGCAACTACATGGAGAAGAGGCAACTCGGTCAGGCCCTGCAGAAGGAGTGTCATCGTCGGGGCATGGAGAACTGTGTGGACAAATTCGTGCTCACTGACACCAGTGACAGTGAGATTGAATATGACTTTGATGTGACGCCGCCGGCGGGTACAGAGATGGCTCCAGAGCAGCTAAAGCGACGACAGATCAACCACGGAACACAGACCTCGAAGAGGGATCAAAAAGTTCAGCGAAAGTTTCCCAACCCACCAGTTAGTCCCTATTGGCGCAGCTACGATTGTGCCGCAGGTAATCGTTACCGGGACACGGCATTTGGTGATCCGGGAGAAGACGTCTTCGAGGATGGTGTCTTTGGCTTACGTGGCGGCGGAGCTCATGGAGCGGGCGGAAGTGGTGGACATGGTGGACGTGGAGCACGTGGGGTACGTGGAGGACATGGAGGACATGGAGGACATGGAGGACATGGAGGATATGGAGGATATGGAGGATATGGAGGACAGGGAGGACAGGGAGGACATGGAGGACATGGCTCTTTTGGTACTGCCATTCCCGGTGCTAAAAGCGGTGGTAAAAAATCAACTGCTCCAATTGCCGTTAAAATGCCAAAACGCTTCCAAAAAAATATCGAATCAGCTAAAAAGGCTAAAGAGGAGGCTAAGCTTCAAGAGGAAATGAAGCGTAAAAGGGGCATCAACATGATGAAGTACTTACAGCAACATGGAGCAGGAACAGGATCAGGAAAGGGAACAGGAAAAGGAAAGCCAGTCATTGGCCCAGATGGACTCACCGATGTCCAACGTCGACGTCGCGCTCTTCGGGAAGTTTCTGTACCTGCAATTGACGACGTGCCACAAAGGGGCAAAGGCTACGATCCTTGTAGTGCCATGTGTTATAATCCATGTGCAGAATGGTACAACCCCTGTTACACCTGCTAACACTTCTTATATCATCATCCATAAAGAACATGAATCACTCATGAATTCAGACACAGAAAAAATACGAAACTCATCAGGAAAACTATTGTAAGATACGGCATTTGACTTGCCACAACACTAAATCAACTTCGACTATAGCAATAATTTAACATTCATAATTGCAATCGCGGAAGTTGTCAATTATCAATTGTAAATTATCACTGTCAGTCGACAACTCACGACAACATATTAGAATCATCTGTAAATTGTTCGTACAACGAAATACAATAAAATCTGAAATAATTATTTACACACATATGTATGTGAATGAATTAAAGAAAATAATTCATCTATTTAATTTATTGGTGCAATAATCTTTAATTATCATTACAATATTAGCACTCTTGGCGTATTCTCCAAATTCGCAATCATCTCATAAATGTATTCAATTTCAGTGCTATGCATGTACAAATATGTATTCGAATACTAAACTTAAGCAAAAGACATGACATTTAAAATTAGTTTTTAGTGCCACGCCCACACACACATACGCCTTTAAGCTTCTTGCTGGCTACATTTGAATGCCGACAAACGGCATGGGATTAAATTGTAAGTAAAACGGCTTGTGTGCGAAATTATAACAGCTTTTCAGCATTATACGAGAGTCAATCGATAAGTATGCCAAATGAGCTTAAAACTTACAATATTAAATAATAAAATCAATGGTCAATCGTTGATTTTGTCCTAAAGATATTATGTTAAAAGAGCAAGCAAGTTGGCTTGAATTAATTATGAAGTTTATAGAGCTTTGAATTATGAAATTTATATAAAAATGATCAAATGATGTTTAATAATATTTAACAACAATTATTATTATTGTTGTTACTATTAATTATTGTTAATTTTACATGTTCTCCTTTATTAAACTAGCCATGTATATCGATTTTAGTGAGCAAATTCTAATAATTTGTCAAGTAGTAGAAACTCATTGAGTAACCCTCACATTTGTGTAGATAGGAATAGTTATTGAAAATGTTGTGCAGTGTGCAGTTAATTAAATTTTGGGCACGCACAGACTCAATCCGATACCGTTAAGGGGATGTCGAAGATGGTTTGCAGCAAGAGAGGGACAGAGGAGAGGGGAGATTCAGGCACTTATGACACTTCAAAACAATGAAGGAATGTACACAATCAAATATACAGTTCCCATTAATAAATCAAAGATAGTCATGCGGTATGCTTAAGTAGCTTATAAAGTACTTCAGACTTCGATTCACAAACAGACTCTCAATACATTATCCCTTTAATAGATGTTGAGGTAAACTACATCCAAATTATTGATACTATAATTATGAGTGTTAATAAGGCAACGTAAACTTGAAGAGTTACGACCTTAACCCAAAGGTACCTCAGAATTGAACTCACCTGAGAGTTAAAAACCCGTGTAATGAGCTGCAATTTAATGCGGAAAATAAGTTATTTAAAGAAAAAAGGGAACAAAGAAAGAAAAGGTACCAAAGTTATATAAACGCAAAATTTTAATTAAACAAATTACGCAAATTACGCCGAAAGCAAAAAGGGAAAATTACCAAGAAAAAATGTGAACAATATTTATTTACGTGGCACAGAACTAAGAAAATTCTGCAAATTATTCAAACGACAAGGGAAAACTGAGGTTTTATTATTTATCAGAGGATTTTTATACACAAGAAAGCTGTAATATAACAATATTGCTTTAACTTAAAATTTTAAGTTTTTCAATAAATTAAGAATTCCCCACACAATCAATTACAGAAGAATAAGAAACATGATTTAATCTTTATAGAAATAAATGCAAAGGTAGTATTCCATACACAACAATATTTATATATTCTAAATTTGTAAATTCAATAATAGATTTTTATTCACTCAAATAGAAAGAACAAATAAATGAAGTATTCCCTACACAAACAATTAAAAATAGAAAAAATCTCAATAAGTTGGCAACCCAGCAGCAATAATTTCATAGTATTGTTCAATTGGTTAGCAACACTTTCAAATATTTAACGGCCAGTTGAACTAAAATGCTTGTTAAGGGCAATAACATTCGCCATTAGGCAGCTCTTTATTAGACGCTATAAAGAAATGCGGAAATAGAATTGAGGTCTGGACAGCACTGATTGCAGCTAGTTATTGCTATTTAGCATAAAATATAGTTTCAAACATGTTTTACAGGATTCTCTCGACACACGCCTTTAATATAATATAAGGAAACATACTCATTCAACTTTGATTGAATAATGAATGTGACATAGGTACCTCAAACTCAATCCCCGTTCCATCAAGAAAAAGGTCTGCATTTTAAGGGTTAGACGGTGCGAAAATGTTATTGAATATTTCATGTTAAAGACTTTTTAATTTACGTTTTAAAACACGTGTGCCGACGATGGTGGTCAAAAAACTTTTAAGTATGCCATAAATCAAGAAAATTGGGGAAAGTTTAAATATGACTAAAGGAAATAAGAGATTGTATATAAAAATAATGATAGGGAAAGTATTTGTCTTAATACATTTCATTGAAGTTAGACTTAATATGTACGTGTCTCTCTTCGTTAGTCAACAGGCTGATCAAGTATTATTATCATATTATTAATAATAATAATAGTATGCTCTACAAATTTAAAATTAATTGAGCTGAATAAAGAATAAGAAAAATACTTAAATTAACTATTTAGTATCTGTTCTCTCAATATCTCTTAAACTCTTATTAATAATGTAAATAGTATGCTCTACAAATTTAAAAGTAAATGAACTGAATATAGAACAAGATAAACACCAGTTGACAAAGTGCACGTAAAATATATATTTAGTATCAGATTTCTGCAGTTGTATGAACAGAAGAGAGTGAAGTTCGAGTCGAGGGGAGTGGAGAAGAGTCGAGTAGAGTCGAGTTGAGTCGAGTGTGTTGCTGCACAATAATAAAGTAAGGCAGCACGTAATTCCAGTCTCGGACTGGCGCATTTAATGCCAGTCATGTCAGTGTCCATTCGGTCTGGCAGTTAACATCCGTTTCCGTCGGCACAAACAAAGCTTTTATCAGATTTTCATGTAAAATGCGGTAGCACAAACAAGAAGGGAGTCCGCGAAGTGGCAGCGACAACAACAACCGACAAGGCCATCAAGGCGCGTTAAGAGAAGGAGAATGTTGTGTGAAGCGAAAGTGAAAGTGAAGCAAAGTCGTTTTTGGCCAAGACACTTTATCATCATTTGTCAATTAGTTGCCGAAAAATTCCGAGGGGAGACCAGGCCGTGTATGTATGTTCTCGTTGCCTTGGGGGGCGGGTCCATTAGAGCCAGAGTTATTGTTTCATAATTCATAATAATTATAGCCGTAGATTTGTAAATGCCTGAAACCTTAGCGTTGTCCAATCATTTTGAAGTTGCTCACAAGTTGCCACAAGGACTGTTGCCCTCACCCCACTCCTTACCGCCCTTATTCCCCACTTTTGCTTATCTTTGCCCCCACTACTATTTTTGGATTGTCTAACTCATTTGCAAAAACTTTTGTTCAGCGCTTCTGGCAGTTTTTGCAATTTGAACGCAGCTGCGCGTGTCGTAGTTGCCATTTGCCAGTCTGCCAGTCTCCCAGCTGCCAGTCTTCTAGTCTGCCAGTTGCCAGTCTGACAGTTCGCCCGAGCGCAGATTTCAGTTTTGGCTTTGTAAGCTTCCTCTTCTTGGCTTTAATGCAATCCGATAACTGCAACAAAGCGAAGAAAAAAAGGGCGCAAAAAGTTAATTGAGCAACAGCATCTCGCGAAACTTGGCAACACCTGCTCGGGCTAAATGCCACGCCTTTAAAAGGCGCAGGGTGTCGATTTTTTTTGTATTATTTCAACTACCACGAAATGGCAAATGCAAAATGTCATTTAAGTGAAAAATTCGTTTCGTTCTGCGGTTGGAAATTAGCCTGGTCTTAATCGAAAATTCGATTGGAGATTTTAATAGGCTGGCCATGCGGCAAATGAAATGCCAAAAGCCGCGTCGCATGTGGCATGCAACATCGCAACAACGCAGCGCCAACGTTTTGGCCTAATTAATGCACAATTTGCGCGTGGCGACAACGCTGCGTATGAGCAACAAACAGCGTCGACAATGCCATCAGAATGTAACCAAAGAATTCCCACAATATTTGTAGTTGTGAGTGTGCCAGTAAATAGGTGTGTGTGTGTGTGTGTGTGTGTGTGTGTGTAGCTGTGTGTGTGTCTGTGCAACTATTGTGCGGCTACAAAAAGAAAATAACCAACATTTTGTTACCCAACGCTTTACGATTGCGTTAAAAGCGAAGAGCGAAAACAGAAAATGAAAACAGCTGAAACAAGCTTACACTATAATGTCAAAGGGTTAAGCCTTGAGTTACCCATTAAAAGTTGCAAGCGAATAAAGTATACAAAATTATTATTAAGAATCTAAAAAACGCAAATTAAACTTTTAACTAACTTGGTGATTTAGCAATGCCAAAGAAACTGTTGAGTCAGCCTCATCTATAGTGATAGAATTTTCCAGGGTATAGACAAAGTTGCAAGCTGCAAAAAACGACAAAAATAATGGATTTAGGCATTAAAGTGCACAGTTTTGGCCATTTGTACGTTAGTTTTTCAAATGACTTTGTTGGCCAAGTTAGTTAGGTTTTGGTTTCTGGTCGCACCTTAATTAAATGACGGCAGGCAAGGAACTATAGTACATAGTAACATACTAGCCAGCTAATTTGCTAGTTACTTTCGGTCTGCAAAACAGTTGCAGAGTATCAAATTAAATGTGAACAAAGCTGCAACACACCGAGGTCCTCGAAGAGATGCTCGACACTTTAAAGAGCTGAGGAAAAAGCGCGTGCTGTGATGGGAATGGGAATGGGAATAAAAATGGAAATGGTGGAAAAGCTGCGCTCTATGAGCTACGCATGGACGTAAAAAGTGCTGCGAATAAAACTTTTTAATTATGCGCTGTGAATGCAAAGGCATTCCCACTGCGAGTGCTCTGAAGTCGTCCTCGCTCGCCATCAACATCGAGGTCCTTTTGACAATCCGAGTGCCGGCAAGTATGCAATAAAATATGCATGTAAACGTACGCGCGAATTGCTCTATGAGAACATTTCTTCCCCTTTTATTATTATATGCCATATGTATTTACATAAAATAGAATGAGCCCACAGAAAAAAAAAACAAACAAAAAATACACACTTCAATTCCCTTTTCACATTTGCCCAAATCGCAACAGTTTTTTTTTTATTTTTACAAATGACGAACGGCGGATTATTGATGGAAATATTCACTCCGAATTTCATATTCGAAACAATTTCATTTCATAGAAATATGTAAGGCATACATTGAGTATTAAATGATAATTTTGTATTTAAAATATCCATATGCTTAGTAAAATTTAAGTTTTATGTGCAAAAAGATGTTATATTTTTTTATTTTGGTATTCTTGTTTATTAAATGTTTTATTTCAATAGATTGTTTGGGAATAATGGGAAATTCGGAACAGTTTCTTCCCATAGATACAATTTTAAGATATCCTTAGCAGTAAAGGGTATATATTTATTATCTATTCCAGGCGCTTCTTCTTTTTCCATAGCTCTTATTAAATCGAAGCTCTTAATACAGTTTCCCACTTAATAATACTTTAATAGTTACAGGGTATCTTTAAGTCAGCACACTCAATAACGTGCAAGCAACGTATGGTTTTGTCAACGAATACTAAAAACAATTGGGGATTACAATAGTTTTTCCTACCAAAAACAAAGAGCTTTAAGGCAAATATAAAAAAGTGTTATTGCAAACGAAAAAATCTTAATGGGATTCCAATTTAAATATTATTTTATTTGATTTTCCAAACGATTATTAAAGCGATTTGAGTTACTCCATAAATGCTTTAAGGTCAGACTCGATATTTTGCGGAAGGCTAAAGAACCGCAAGACAATTTCAATTAATTTCGAGAGCGTTTTTTCTGTTCTTTTCGGTTTGTTTGTTTGTTTGTTTTTGCTGCCTTTTTTTTTGCGTTGACCACAAATACACCAAATGGGAAACATAAAAGTGTCCGCAAAAGGACACACAAGTGGGTCATATAGCGACGGAGAGACAAACAGAGAAAGGAACGGAGGCAGAAAGACAGAAAGAGAGAGACACATATTTCCATGGTTGAGCAGCAAATGAAATTCAATTAAACAAAGTTTATTTTTTGCATATCTGAATTTGCATGCAAACACAAAAGGAAAGACTACAAATTGTGCTGTGAGTTTGCACTCGAACTTTTTTTCAGAACTTTACTGTTGTACGACTAAATGTATTGATGGAGATTCTCCAAAGTATTATTAGAAATTTAATAAGCAGCTTGCTTAAGCTTGCTTACACACTTGGTAAGAGTCGTTGACTGATTTTGAACGCATGTTGTGTCAATGGCCAAGAGCTTTATGGACACTTTGTGGTCATTTCCCTCATTCTCTGTCTCTCTTTCGGCATCTCGGCATTCAGACAAATGTTTTTACTTGCTTGAAAAATATTTGCACTACAGCAACAGCAACAGCAGCAGCAGCAAAAACAACAGCCACTGTCTGGAAGGATATTTTGAAATGCATACTCTGCTGTACTGACTGCTCACCATGTTTTGTCTGAACCCCTTGGCCAAAATGCAGCACATTGTCAACAAACTGTCCATAAACGTTTGCATACTTCGAGGCAATGGACCGAAAGGGCATTAAGTTTGCGATTTGCACACATATTGAATAGCCCAGAAAACAATATACCCCACACTGAAGTTGTAGAAGTTTGTAAATGGTCTGATTCTTGACCTGACAAAATCTTTAATCAATGTGATATATGTAAGAAGTTAATTAAATGCTAAAAGCTAAGATTTAAAATTTAGAACTTTTGAAACTGCATAAAAATCAATATCTTGAGTCAGAAAATTATTTGAACAAAATTAGTTTAATTTATCAATATGACTTATCTCTTTGAAATTGAATTGAATTGGTAGTTAGTTTGCGGGAATAAAGATTGATAAATGATTACAAATTGTAGATATTTTTGGACGACTTCAATTAATGTTATCGGTAAATATTCCTGGTCAAGGTATCTACAAATGTTAAGAAATATTTCCCATTGTTCATAAGTGTATTTATTTTCTTTAAAGAAATTGATACTTAATTACTTCTTCCTTCTTCATTCATATTTTAATCATAATGAAGCATTTGACGCACATAATTCGTTATTCAGCTGATCATTTATCAGGTCGATAATCCATAATCAATTTGAGCTTAATTCTTTAGTAATTACTCGATAAGAAAGTGGACGCCCGCTCGTTAAGCTAGTCTTAATTACCTTAAAGTACTCATAAATCAGCTGAAAGCCTCAGTGGAAATAATATTCTCAAAAGGAAAACAATACAAATAGAAATGTGCATTTAACTAGAGCAAAAGAATTTAATGACTGCGGCGAAAAACAATAGTTAAGGCAAAATGAGAATGAAAAACTGGCAGTTATTGAACTTTCTGGCCCGCGTCATGTTGTAAATTTTAATGACTTCAACCTTAAGAGGAACAGCAGCTGGAACAGAAACTGGAACAGGAGTTGGAGCAGAAACAGTTTCTGACTGCCTACAAAACAACAACAGCAAATAAAGGCAAAATCAACAATCGGGAAGAGAATGAGGCCGAGGCGTCAACAGTAACAGCATATAAAATATGTATACCGTGATAAAACATTAAAATAAAAAACGGCAAGTTTTCTTTGCAACACCGAATATTAAATACACTTTCAGTTCAAAACAAATAAAAGTGCTTTTTATTTAACATTTCTTTCTCTAAAAAGAAATATTTAAGCATGGATCTGCTGAAAAAAAATAAACGAAACGAGACACATTTACGAAATTTCAAACAAATTTTAAATAATGATAAAATGATGATAAAAACCTGCGCATTAATATAGAATCCCGTTGTTTTGTTAAATTTTGAAGCATAGCTAAATAGGTATTTGATAAAAATTATGAAACTAAGCAACATATTTTTTTCTTTCAAAGTAATTTTAAAAATACAAAAACATATTATTCTTTCTATTATTTTTTCAACTACCGAATATATCGGTACATTTTCTGTCAACAACTTTTCTTATACAAAAGTTATTGAAAAAATGTTTTCCTAGATATTCGATTTCTTTTGTTAAAAACTCTCTTGAATGGAATACGAAAAACTCCTTTAACGACAGATTCCTTCTTTTTAAAGAGCTCCCAAACTAATTTAATCTTTACAAAATTAAGACAGGTAAAATGCATATTTTTAGGATAATCTTAAGCTGTTTCTGTGTTCTATGCTACCCTAATCGATTAACTTTTTTGAGCATTACCTAGCCTTTGGACAAAGTTGTATTAGAAGTAAGCGCATAAATTAGTTTTATTTAAGTTGTTGTAAATAGTAACAGAATAATTTTAAAAAAAATATATTGCCCTGATAAGTATGCTACAGAAATTGTAAGCCAGTTGTAACTTTTGCAATTGTGCTCGTCGACTTAATATCTTGCAATGCCATAATATACTATGTAAGTGTATATATTTTGGGAGTGGCAGTCCAAAACACTTGCGCCCACTTGTCTGCAAATTTACACAGTCAGCTGTCGACGCTTTGTTTTTGTTTTTGAAATTTGTTTTCGCCCCATCGTCAACTTTATCATCGTCGTCGTTGTCTAAAAGGCTACATCACACTTTTATTAAGTTGAAATCCGCAAAATGAGTTTTTCTACTGGATTTGCATAGATTAAACTGCAATGGATTTCTGTTTTTGGTCAGCCATAATGATGTGGCTATTGTTGTTGGATAAGCTGTCGTTGTTGTCGTTGTTGTCGTTGTTGTTGTTGTTTCTCTTGTTGATGTTGCTTGTCGTTGTTGCTGCTATTTTGGGACTTAGTTCTTAGTGCTTGCTAAGCCGCTTGGTAGTCTATTTCTATAGCAGATACATTCACTTGAGTTTGAAGTCTTGGTGTACCCTGTAAACAAGTAACTAGTATAGAGTATAACATACTCAATACTCCTAGAAAGCTTGCCAAAAAAAAACAGACAATCTTTACAACTTAAATTTATATACTTTTATATTGTCTACGTAGAGTAGTCGACACAGTTTTAATAAACTTTTACATATGTATATTAAATTAAAAACTTAAATTTTATTAAAAATGTTAACTAAGTAAAAATTAACAATTAAATTGTTAAATAAATAATTTTAAATTTAAATAAAGTCGCTCCAATTGTCTCACATCAAATCATAAAATTATTAAATCGAATATTTTCCCATTAATAATTTGGTTTACAGTACAGGGCATGATCTAGTTGTGCACTCTCTTCTATTACACTCAAGCATGTACTTAATATTTGTATTTGTTTTGGCTTCGGTCAAGATTTGCAACAATTTTGGGGCCAAGAGCATTTTCAATTTTGTTCCTTCTTTCGACGCTTCCTCACCTTCAATTTGGTCGATAAAATGTCAACGATTTGTTGTGGCTGCCTCTTCTCTTAACTTCATCCTATTCTTATTCATGTTCTTGCTCTTCTTCTATTCCTTCTTTTCTTACTTCATGCTCAACTTATCTTTTCTGTCTTTGGTTTTAGTTGAATTTCGGGCACAAAACTTTGCGCCACACAAAATCTCATTTAAAGTTTTAAAGTGTAGTTTTTGTTGATAGATGTCTGACTGACAAACTGACTGACTGACTGACTGACAGACTGACTTACATTTTGGGTGGCTGCCACGCCTTTTAAAAAAAACTTTAGGCGTTGCCTGTTTCATTGGCTTTGTCTGTGTCAGCCGTGGGGATTAGGCCAACACGTGACGCATTTTTTATTTTTTGTTAGCTACCCTGCAGCCTATAGCTTACTTGGGCGTAAACTTTCTGTGGATGGAAGTTATTTCAGCGAAAGGAAGGAAAATTAAATATTATAAGCTCATCTATCTACAGGGTATCCAGCTGTCTAATTCACCTAGTTTCTGAAACAATGCCGAACTTGTTGATGGCTATAAGACAATTCGGGCTTGAAGCCAAGTTAGGAACGCAACACGTGCCATGCCATGAAACGGAACTAGTTTTGGGTCTGGGTCCGATCCGAACAAAGTTTGTTTGGGTCTCGTTGGCGTTGCATGCCACTCCAAATGGCATTTTGATTGATGTGTGCCACTAAATTGTCTCTCCCAAAAAAAAATAGAATAAAATACAAAACAAAACAATAGGCCAATTGTCATTGCTAATTTTATTTTTATTTTTATCCTATTGCTAACTTTTCATAAAAGCGATTGTCGACTTAAATTGTTTGGAATGTTTTTAAAGCAAACTAAAAACATAAAAGAAACTCTTTGAATACTTGAAAAAAATCCACGAAATAGCTTAATAGCCTTTTAACCTTATTTTAGCCGCTTCAAGTTGCAGTTTTCATTATTCATTAAGCTTTATTAATATAAACGTCAATTTGCTATTGGCCAGGCAATCAGAAAATGCCAAGTGCAGGGTCTGCCTGCCTTAGCCATTTTTCAAGTCCTTCGGCCACTCAAAGCCGACAAAGGCGCTGAAAATACTGAAAATTATTTCACAAAACCAACAAAAAAAAAGCTTCCAAAATGAACTTTTGCTGAATTATGGCAATGCGCAGAATCGAAAGAGGTGAGAATCGGACGAGAACCAAGAGACAGAGTTTTTAATACGAGCGGAGAGCAACATTTAGAAAGCTGCTTAGAGCATGAGGAAAACGCACACCTGTTGTTGTTTTTCCTGCTTCTTATCAGTTGGTGCTTAGAAAATTCCCGCCAAAATGGATAATGCTATTGCCACTGAAAATATAGTTAATTATCTTGTGATAACATTTACATGATTCATTATTTATTTTTTATTTATTTATTGAAGTGTAATTGAATTTTCGAATGCATAATTTTTTTATGAAGAATCAAGTTAAAGTTTAAAAATGATAACAGTTTAAATTTTGAAATATTTACAAATGAAAATTTACTCAATACATAACCCGAAAAATAATCGAATTAAAGTACTTAAAAATCGATAACGCGTAACTTGAGTTGTCGATTATTCAATTTATTTTTACGATTTTTCAATCAAAGTTTCGTAAAACACACTCACATTTGAAAAGTTATTCAACTTTAAATTATAGGCACATTCTAAAACTGTTTACGAGTATTATTTTCTGTGTTTGTCGGAGCTATAAATTCAATTCACAAAATGGAACTTATAGAAAACAATCCGCAATATCTCTATGGAGATGGACCAGCAACAGTTCCAGCTTCAGCTTCAGCTCCTGCTCCAGTTGCCCCAAGCTATGGATCCTACGAGAACCAGGATATGGAGGGTCAACCGAAGAACTTGTCGTTTGACAATCAAAGCATCCGCCGTGGATTCATACGCAAAGTGTATCTGATACTTATGGCTCAGTTGGTGGTTACATTTGGTGTTGTTGCCATGTTTACTTTTTGCCCGGATGCGCAGATCTTTGCCAGCCGCAATCCTTGGCTCTATTGGCTGGCCGTGGCCATAATGCTGTTGACCATGTTGAGCATGATCTGCTGCGAGAATGTGAGACGTGAGACGCCAACTAACTTTATATTTCTGGGCCTCTTTACAGTCGCGGAATCCTTGCTGCTGGGCATCTCGGCCAGTCGCTATCATGGCCAAGAGGTGCTTCTGGCCATTGGCATTACGGCTGCCATTTGTTTGGCTCTGACGCTTTTTGCTCTGCAAACCAAGTATGATTTCACCATGATGGGTGGCATTCTCATTGCCTGTCTGATGGCCCTCCTAATCTTTGGGCTTATGGCCATCTTTATTGGTGGCAATATGATGGCTTTAATCTATGCCTCGCTTGGCGCAGTGCTTTTCTCGTTCTACCTGATCTATGATACCCAGCTGATGATGGGCGGCAATCACAGATATGCAATTAG
This sequence comes from Drosophila recens, assembly GCA_037043495.1. NCBI lineage: Eukaryota > Metazoa > Arthropoda > Insecta > Diptera > Drosophilidae > Drosophila > Drosophila recens. The sequence continues at coordinate 26,541 of JBAMBJ010000196.1, forward strand.
CCCGGAGGAATATATATTTGCCACTCTCAATCTCTATTTGGACATTGTAAATATCTTTATGGATGTGCTGAGCATTTTGGGACTCACTTCAGAGTAATCTGTGTGTTTATCATGTCACAATTGATTTCACTTGAACAACTTTATAAATTTAATTGGCAAATTTGCTCATTGTATTATGCATTCAATTAATTACTGGCATTAAGTGAATTACACATACACGCATAAATCAAACACTTGCGATTTAATGTGTCAATTATGTTATTAGTTGCCGGCAATAAAAATGTCAAAGTAATTACAATATTAACATAAGTCTGCCACATTAATGCTGACAGTCGTGTCAGCTGCTGCTTCGGCCTACAACTTGGCTGGATCAGCCCAATCAAGAGGTCTTAGCGACAGCTGCTTCTCCGAATCCGGATCTGGATACGACTCCAGCTCCAACTCCGTTTTATTCTAGTCACCATTCAAGTTTGTAGCTTCGCGGGACTTATTTAATTAGCAACTGACAGTCGCTTGACAGTTGATGCAACAAACAGCACAGAGAACACACTAAAGTTGCCAATAGACTATCTTACCACTCAACAGAGCTGCTAAAAAGCTAGCTAGAAATAGCTAAAAGGTTATTTAATGTTCTCGATAAATTATATTTTTATATTGCCTTTAATATTAAATATAATTTCATATCATTAAAAAAAAAACGATACTTGACGATAACGTGTGCGGAATGAAATACGAACACCTGTTGTAATACAAATAAAAAATGTATTTCAAGTCCGACCAACTTCAATTTTTGATATGTTTTTAATTAGACTATAAGCTATTTTACAAAAAATATTCATGACCATAGCGATCTGCCTTCCTCATTTTTGCGGGTACCTTGCGCATAGCCTCCTGAATTCCCTTTGTACCCATTTTAGCAAGCTCTCTTTTGATTTTTAATATCAAACAGTCGATGTTTTGTGGCTTATATTCCTTACTCCAAACATTTCTTTTCATATTTGACCAAAACTTTTCCATGGGCTTTAACTGAGGCACGTTTGGAGGGTTTTGCAGCTTAGGCAGGAAATCAGTGATCAAGTGGTCAAGAGCCTTCAGAGTTGTTCTGGCATAATGAGCAGACGCTAAGTCGGGAAAAACACCGTAATATCATTCTCATAATACTTATCAATAAATTTTTTAAGCGCCGGAAGACAATTGTCCTTGTAATTTTGCGATTTCAAAGCCAATCCTGCCTTAAAAAAGACAGGATCGCTGTTTCCACGCTCGCTTATGACCAGCCACAATAAAACATTTGTTTATGTTATCTGAGTTACATTCTCAGGTGTTTAAATATTAGAAAGCCTAAAGTAATAGTTCGGAGTCCACTCATGACCCTCCAATGTAAAAAACGTCTCATTATCCATTATGCAAATCTTTAAACTGCTCGCAGAAAACAAATTTCTAGAAAGCGCACGTAGCCGAAGTTTAATTGTCTCTCTCTGTACTTCTGTGACTTAAGGAACGGTTTTTTTTATAACATATCATCACTCCAATTTCTTTTAAATACTTTTTCACCGTTTTGTCGTTCACTTTGTATTTTTTGGCAAACGCACGATTCGATTTATATGTGCGACCCACAATTTCAGCCTATTATTTGGCTCTAACTTAAGACTACTGCAATGGAAATTTTTTTCCGGATCCAGGGGCTCTTTCCATTTTTTTTGCATTTTAAACATCCGAAATTATCTTATAAATAAAAGTTTCCTTGAAGCCCATAGCAGAAAAGTATTGAAAAATTTAATTTTTCGGCTAAGATTGGTTATTTGCGCAATATGTGCAAATCAATTTTCGACGGTCTGCTGTGCTCAGAGACATTACCGCGACTGTGCATTATCTACTTAGTAATCTAATTTTTGATGCTATACATGCTAAAATAGTACCATTAATTATAGTGAGTTTTGTTTTGCGCTGTCGATTATGGGAACTTTTTGAGAACATTTTCAATTTTGTTCGTATGTCATTCCGCATACGTTATTAAGAGAATCTTATTTTTTGTCGAATTCAAAATTAATTTGGTTTAAAATTCACACAACATCCGCAACAAAATTGCGTCATCTCTGTACCCGACATTTTTTGTCCAAAATTCTTGTGTGTCAATGATAAGTTTTTAGTTTACATAAGAGATTTAGCCATAAGTCATTCTTATCTTTTAATATTTATCCTTAATTATAATTAAAGCAATCTAAACAAGTAGTGTATTTATTTAAAAAATATATTTTTTTAGGAATTTTTTTATTTTTTTAATCTAGCCACTTTATAGCTAAGATGGCAACACTGCTAACATCAGAAGTTCTTTTCGCCTGGCCATCAATACAACTCGACACTCTCATCTTATCTGCTCACGGTCCATGACGTACGAACCACGGCAACTTTTTGGCTGTCTACGAACTTTTTATTTGGTGGTTCACTAAACACCGACCTCTGACCCCTCCACTGCTCTGACCACCGCATTATCTCTCACAGCATCGCTTTTCTCGTTTTTCTATCTATGTTATATGGGTATTATAAATACGTGTAGTTTTCCTAGCGTTAAAGTGTCACTCCTAACTGTTGACTCCTGTCAACATGTGCACACACCTAACGCCCTCCTTCTCCTCCTTTATAGACACACTCTGTTGATTCTGTCATCGAATTGTATGTCAGCAATTTGTTGTACAGAAAAGAGTACATTTATTCAGGTGTGGCATAACAATATATGTATGTGCTGCTATTATTAACACTAACATACTTTAAAAATGAAGTATAAAAAAAACTTGTATTTATTTTTTTAATTGGAAACTGTATTACACTTCAGCTTTGTTATATTTGTTTAAAGGTCAAACAAGCTTTATCAGAGCTATGAAAATACGAGTTTTTAAAATACTCTTGATTCTATGTATATCCTCTAATCACAAAATTTCGTTTTGTCTATGCCACTCTTTTCAATCAACTCTTGTATTATAATTTTGATTCGAAATCGAATCCTTTCAGATTTCGATGAAACTTGCTTTTAGAAACAAACGACGAAAGAACATCATCTTTTAAATATATATATTTTCAGAATCATTAAAATAGGACGGATGAATTTTGTTTTGAAAATTTTTATTAAAATGTAGTCTATATTTATTAAATGTTCACCAAGAGGAAACTTTATATGTTCGATCAATTCAACCAATTTTTTTAATTGATACGGATGATGCAATTACAAACAGTAAATCGAGTTTTATATTAATTATATTTAAAGAGATAAAATGTACTCCCTTAGGCTCAATTTTTCAATGTCTGATTAATTAATTGACAGATTTTTGTCATGTCAAATTCAAAAACATCTTTCGGTTTAAATTTCAATGGACTATGTGAAACATGGGTAATGTTGTGAAGGTCAAAGAAGAATTCGACTTTGTTGTGCCACTTGACTGCAACGAATTCGCATGGCAACAACAACAACAATAACAGCAACAACAATTGCAAACAACTGCAACAATTACGACCACAATCACTGCGGACGGCAGTCCGCGCTAGTGACGAAAGCAGCACGAAGGGTGCGAAGGCGACTAGCATATATACACAGGAAGAATGGAAGATTTGCTATGACTGTCCGATCAGGTCGAGTTATATACCGATCGAAAGGTATCAACCTAACTTACAAATGTGCATACTAAGACTTTTGAAAACTCACCTGGTTCGTGAGATAAACAGGTGTAAGTGGGAGGGGAAAAATTTAAATGATTGGAGCTAATGGGGCCGTTGGAGCCTTTTTGAATTTTCGTTGAATTTTTTAAAATTCTCATCAAAAATACGCGTCGAATGACACCTCGATCATCAAAATCGGACCACTGGTTCATAAAATAATTAATTTTGAAATTTTTAGGGGCCTTCCGAAAATGAGATGAAAAGTCAGTTTGTCTGTTTGTTTGTTTGTCTGTTTGTCTGTTTGTCTGTTTGTTTGTTTGTAAGGATCAAATCGTTGATTTAGCTTAAAAGTTTGAATGAGGACTTGTTCCCGATCAAAAATCTAGAAACGTTTGTTCTACGACTTTTTCGAAAAAAAGCTAGTTTAGCGGGAAATCGCTAAAAACCGCTAAAATTAAAACCCTTATAGCAGTCAAACGATTAAAGCTACAGATGCGGTCTATATATCGTTGAAAAGGTATTTTGAAGGGCTGTTATGCATACCTTTTAACTTTTTTTCTAAAGTACACAGGTAAATTTCTACAGGTGAAATAAGGTATTTTCCCCCACATTTTGGCGGTTTTTGAGAAAACGCCGCTAACGATTTTTTTTAAATTTCAATATGTTTTAGTTTGTAAAATTTCGCGTTTTTTGATATATGACACAAAAAATTTTACCGTTAGGTTTGGAAGATATAACCTATTAACTGAATATATACATTTTACTTTGAATTGGAATAGGGCAGCAGCAACAAAGTGTCATAGCAGCCAGTTTGTTTGTTTGGATAGCTTAAATGTTTGAATGAGGACTTTTTCGTGTTCAAAAATCTAGAAACGTTTGCTCTACGACTTTTGCGAAAAATCGCTAGTTTAGCGGGAAATCGCTAAAAACCGCTAAAATTGAAACCACCATAGCATCCAAACGATAGAAGCTACAGATGCTATCTATATATCGTTGAAAAGGTATTTCGAAGGGCTTTTTGCACTGCTTGCAGCGTAATGCGGAAATTACCTGTTAGCTGAATACATACATTTTATTTAGAATGGGAATAGGATAGCAGCATCAAAGTGTCATAGCACCCAAAGTTTAAGAGTGCTGATAGCTTTTGCGCTGGGCATGTGTGTTTGTAAAGGGGACCAGTGTTGCCAGACAATTTGCTTTAGCTTGTACAAACAATAATCAAAGTTGACAAAGCTATACTGTCAAAAAATATTGCAATTTCAAAATTTCTGATGTCGTATTCAAAAATTTCTGATATCCCACAAAAAAAACCTCTTTACGAGGTAAAAGTCTAGTGACGAAAACATTTTCATGCCCCAAAATTTCTGATATCCAATTTTGTGACGAATTATTTTAAGTTTTACATATAAATTATTTTAAGCAAAATTTTTGCATTCGGCACTGCGCAAAACAGTGAATGAGTTTTATTTGGTATGAAGAATTGATACATTTTAGCGCAATGTGCCGAGTGCCAAAATTTTGCTTAAAATAATTTATATGTAAAACTTAAAATAATTCGTCACAAAATTGGATATCAGAAATTTTGGGGCATGAAAATGTTTTCGTCACTAGACTTTTACCTCGTAAAGAGGTTTTTTTTGTGGGATACATAACTACAAGTGATTCAGGCTGAACATGCGGAATTTGCCCGCGTTGCGGAAGTTAAACAAAAAACAGAGAAAAAAAGAAGCACTCGAAAAAAGATTACGTTATGACATTGTTAGCATTGCTTTTGACCAGCGCAGAAAACACAACAACAAACAAGCGGGCAAAAAAAAATAAATACACATTTTTTTCATATTATTGCAAACGTTGCATAAAAATGTGTTTCGCAGTTTGTGGGCGGAAAAAATACAGAGTCAAAGAAAAAAATATTACATATGTCACAACAACAGTTGTGTGTGAAATGCAGGCGGCAAAATGGGATTGTCCTTTTACGTAGGATTATTGTTAATGACTTTTTGTGTCCATTTGCTATGTTAAAAAGTGTAATTAGAAGATTATTACAATACGGCTAGTGGCTTTTCAATTAAGGCTGACAGAGAGATAGAGCATTATGAACGAGCTCTGATTTTTAAAAGCACCAAACTCGAAATAAAAAAAAAAGATAATTCCTATTTAACATTCTAAATAATTTCTTTGAATTCCACTCATGACTGAAAAAATCATGTCAGACTCTTTGCTCCGGTTCGTAAATTAAATATAAGTATAAGAGCCTAAAAGTATGCAACATATTTTCATACTGTAGATTTTATAAGGCTGCTCTGACTTGTCTCAGTGGAATTTTTGCAAAAGAGAATCAGTAAGAGAATCCTTAGGCATTCTTAGCTAGCCTGTCAATCAATTAATCACAATCTTTCAACATATTTTGTTTGGTCCTCAGAAATTACAGTTTTTCACTTTAAATACGTGTGTTTCAATTTGGGACTAAACTACATACGTACATATATTGGAATAAGAGATATTCGAACATTTTGTCTGAATTGTTGATTTTTCCATCAAATTGCTTTATATCCGTAGCATCTGCTCTCTCTCTCTCTCTCTCTCTCTCTCTCTCTCTGTTTTGGCCAACTAAACTGTAAATATTTGCTAGCAACACGTTTACCCGTTTCCGGTTTTGTTTGTCAAGTAAAGATGCAGCTGCAAAAAAAAAAGTGTTGAATAAAACAAAAATACGAGATAAAAAGTTGTGTGAGGCAAACACAGAAAAAGCAGCAAAAAGTGTGCTGCAAAATAACAGAAAAACAGAAAAACTACAGAAGCTATAGTAGAAAAACGTGTAGAGAACGAGTGCAAAAAAGATTGCATTGGTTGAGGCAAACAAATTTGCAATCAAAGTTGAGATATTTTTTTTTAAATTTTTTTGCTATTTTTTCTATTTTTCTTTTTTGTCGAACAGAGCCTGCAAAACTTCCGCCATTTGCCTTTTACGTCAGTAAATGGAAATTCAAAATTGTTGCGAAAATCAATTACAAGCAAGTTAGAAACAGTTGAGAACTTGACTTCAACTGTTGGCCAATTGCAGCCCTTCTGCGTTTTTTGCCATTTCCCAATATCCTGTTAATGTATTTTGTGGATTTGTCGCATTTGTCACAATGAAATTCATGAAAATTTCAATCGTCTTACATATTTGGCCGTAAGCTGCTTAAATGTTCTCTTGATCCGCGGGGATAACAACAGCAAGAAACATTTCACAATTTTGACTTGACTAAAAGGACAGGAACATTGGACAGGGACATGGACATGGACTAGGAAACGTGATGCGCATGAAAAGCATATTCAAAATCCAAAGCAGACAGACAGCCATCCAATTGGACTGAGCCTCTGGAGCGTGGACAATTTAACAGACTTATTTATTTATGAGAGCCAAATGCATTTGAGCTGCTGCTCGACAATAGGCCAAGTAGTCTGTGGCTCGCATTTTGTGGCCAACGTCAAATTGAAATTGCCAGCAAAGACAATTTTAAAGGCACGCACGTGTAACTTGGTCAGTTTTGGCTCAATTGGGTAAGTAGAAGGAATCTTGTCCATCATATTAAAATTCAAGTCCAAATATGACAGTTTGCTAACTAAGTCAATAAATAATCAACAAATTACAGGCATGTCTCGATTTATTAATTTATCATTTATTTACATAATTTCAGTGAAATGTGTTGGAAATTAACAATTACATTCAACTATTATTTAAGTCAACACAAAAGGCTGCAATTTAAATATATTTAACTTGTATAATTTGTTGTATATTTTAATGCTTTAATTATATTCTATAGTTATCTATTGATTGTAGAGTATATCTCAGTACATTCCCATTTCTTAACACAGCCCAAACAATAAATTTTAATTATTATAAAAAAAAGGTTATGTAACTAAAAAAAATAATAAGAGTCTTAATGTTATAATTATACCATATATTAAATAATGTCTATTTGTATATTGATATTTGTATATGTATATTTATATAATGTCTATTTGTATGCATTCATACTAATTTCAAAGAAAAATGCAATCTTAATTTTAAAACTTAAGCCATTTAATTTAGTCCAATTTCAATTAAATGCTTAAAATCTGGCTGACGTGAAATTACTTTAACGACTTCCAGATGATAACCTATTAATTTTTAATTAGAAATGTAAAATGGGTGTGCATAAAAATAGCATACAACTTTGATTTACTATGCCAGACACGCCCAACGGACACGCCCCACGCCCCACGTCCAACGCCAAAGCAGTGTCCAGGATTTTAATGAGTTCAACGCTAAGACCCAACCCCCCCTCCCCACCCAGGATTCGAATGTATGCAGAGTGTAAATATGTAAGTCTGTACACTCTGGCGGTAGCCTCGCAATGGCAGGTTAATAACTGACATGGCACGAAAATTAATTGCAAAACATTTAGCCCAAGTTTGTGCCGAAGCAAGTGGCAAGTGGAGGGTGGCAAGTGGCATATGCCAAGTGGCAGGTGGCAAGCTCTAGTAAGAGCTGCAGGAAGCATAAAGTCAGGCATGCAAATTATGCACCAAAGAGGTTTCTTCACTGGCCAATGGTCGAAATGCACCTCACCTGATGTGGAACATTTAAATATACACAAATGCAAAAATTAAGCTTACAAATTTAACCCATTTAATCTATTTTGTAATGACAGTATATATAAGGTTGTCAAAAAAGTCTTGCGGTATTTCCGCAAGCTTGTCTTTGCAAGCGCGTAGTTCTAGTTGTATTCGTCGCATCGGTTCACGCTAGAGCTTCGTTCGTGAGTTATAGCGTCGCAAACATGGAGCAAAATAAGGAGAAAATACGGCATATTTTACAGTACTACTACGATAAAGGCAAAAATGCATCTCATGCTGCCAATAAAATTTGTGCAGTTTATGGACCCGATACAGTTTCCATTTCCACCGCACAACGATGGTTTCAACGTTTTCGTTCTGGTGCAGAGGTGATCAAAGATGCCTGTGTGTTTGGTGGGATTGGCAGGGAATCATCCACTATGAGCTGCTCCCCTATGTCCAAACGCTCAATTCGGACCTGTACTGCCAACAACTGGACCGCTTGAATGCAGCACTCCTGCAGAAGAGGCCATCTTTGATCAACAGAGACCGAATTGTCTTCCATCAGGACAACGCCAGGCCACACACATCTTTGGTGACGCGCCAGAAGCTCCGGGAGCTCGGATGGGAGGTTCTTTTGCATCCACCGTATAGTCCGGATCTCGCACCAAGTGATTACCACCTATTTCTGTCCATGGCGAACGAGCTTGGTATTCGGAAGTTGGCCACAAGAGAGTCCTGTGAAAATTGGCTCTCCGAGTTTTTTGACAATAGGGAAGCGAGCTTCTGTAAGAGGGGCATTATGAAGTTGGCATCTCGTTGGGAACTCGTCATCGAACAAAATGGCGCATATTTGACTTAAATCGCATTATTATAATCAATTTTATAAACAATTGAAAATTCAATAAAAATACCGCAAGACTTTTTTGACAACCTTATATAAAAATGTTGATGAATTTTGTGTTTAAATTGAAGTTTTTTTTTCCATAGTGAATAGTAAAATTAACTTGTTAATTATTCGAACCACTTCTTTGCCAAATTGTGGTTACATTTGAGCCCTTTGCCCAATTAGAACCACAATACAAAAGTCAGCTTTAATTGGCTCTGGTAAGAGACAAGCAAATGAAAAAGACAGCAAGTAAAAAGAGCGATGGAGACCAGCAGAAAGGGAGTAAGGAGGAAAGGGGGTAAGGTGGTGCCACCACACGCCGACTTAAGAGCGGAGCACGCAAAATAACTTAAAAGCCGCAAAGTGGCTGGTAAAAACTATTTAAGTTTATGCGATAAGGACAATAAAAGCACAGCAACAGGGTGGTACTAGCCCCTTACCTCCCCCACCTCTCACCATCTCATACTACCGCCCGTCGCTCCTTTCTGAATTATTCCAAGTCTCTTCTTCCCCGACAGAAAGTGCTGCATACTTATAGGCAACCGCAATATTATCATTGTGTGTGCGTGTGCGTGTGTGTGTGTGTGTGTGCGTGTAAGGCTGCGTGTGCAGTTATGTAATTATGGTAATTAAAAACACACTGGCATCGCTCGCTTCGCACTTGACTCCTTGTCTCCTTCCATCTTGTATTTCATAGTTAAAAGCACCTTTTCGGCTTTAACTGCCTGACAACATCTGGCAGAGTATATTATAATTCATTCAACGAAGATTCATCCGGCTTGCTTGTTGACATCATTCAAAACAAAATATAAACATTTATTTTTTATGGATATCTTACGTGTTATCCTTTATATTACTTAATACTTTCACGACTGATTTGTAAAAATTTGCAATGTTTGAAAAACTCAACGACGACTGCCGCTTAAAAATTCTGGAGTACGTGACTGACTTGAAAGATCAGCTGGCGCTAAGACGCATCTCCCAGAGTCTGCACGCAAATGTCCAATATCACTGGCAGCGACTCAAGGAAGCCACTTTAGATGGCGATGTTGTGGAATATTTCAAGCGGAATCCAGATGAGATGCACGAATTCCTGAAGTGTGCCAGCGGATCTCTACAAAGCTTGGTTTGGCGTAGAGGCAGTGTGACAATTTTATCATCCTGGACACCTTACACATTCCCCAAAATGCTCAGCCTGGACTGTGAAATGTATTGCAGCGAGACAGAACCAGATGAGAAGACTCGGCTGTTGACTCAGCTGTTTCCATAGCTGACCAAGTTGAAATTGCGGAGCGACATCACTGGACAACATTTGTGGTGTTGGAAGCACTTGGAGGAGCTGCATCTGTACTGCTGCAGATCGTTGGATGGGTCGATGCTGGAGCGCAGCTTGAACTCGTTGCCGCTGCGCAAACTCTCGATTATCTCCTTTGGTTATGGTGCCAATCTCGGCGATGCCATAAAACCTGCTTCGAGAATTTCAACGCTGGAGGAGCTCGTGATTGACGATAATCACTTGCTGGGCGAGTTTCTACACAATTTGCTGGAGTTGCCCAAGTTTCGGAAACTGGCATTCTACACACGTGACTTCTACGAGTATCTGCTGCAAACGGTGGCAAAATTTCGACCTCTCGGGGTCCAATCCCTGTTCTTCAATGACACCCTTTGGAGCAGTTCCTTTGCGTGCGACACCATTCGCCGCATGACCCATCTGCGTCGACTGACGCTGCAGGAAGATGACATCGAGACCAAGCAGCTGCACTTCCTATGTGACCAACTAAAGAATCTAGAAGAGCTGCACTTAATCAGCATGCGTACATTGCCCACAGCCACCCAGATATGGAAATTAGTGGACGCATCTTGTTCCCTAAAGACACTTAACCTATCCAGCTGCAAGTTGGATGAACAGTTCTTGGAACTAAGTGCCGCCTGCATAGATAGAGTACTCAGTAAGCGATCTCCAGAGAACCCACTCACTCTCCATGTGCACAACACTCTCCTGGATCGCAATCGATTAAGGACTCTCTCCGTACTTCATCATCCGCATTTAAATGTATCCTTCAAGCCAGTCCACTTAAACGTATGGAGTTCGAGATTCGTACTAATTGAATTTAATCCGGCAATGTAGTTTATCCGACTGTGTAGTTTATCATTAAAGATAAGTAAACACGTACGACCTCATGGAGCATAAGACAATTAAATATTTATTATTAAATATATATACTTAATAAACTCTACATATATATTGCAGACTATTTGGCGAAACAAATTATTTTAAATATTAATGAATTCATTTTTTTTATTTTATAATGTTCAAAAGCATTTGAGTAATTAATGGAAATTGTTAATAAATTCTCATTTCAAAAAAGGTTTTTCCTTTAAACAACTTAAAAATTTAAGACAAAACACTTTATGCATAGATTGTAAATACGTGTAAACAATTTTATTAAATATATTTATATATATGTTTTCTAGAAGCTAGAGTATTTCATCTTCGACATTCCAAAAATTATTTTTTATTTTTTTTTCGCTTCCCAGACATAAATTGCCCAAATTTTGTTGCTTGCTTTTGCAATTAAAAATGCAAATGAGCTGCAAAAAACTGTTGCTTACAAAGCCACACAAGAACAAGAGTAACTAAAATATTTAAATATACAGATTATGCCAAAGGAACTTAATATTATAAGTATTTATTGAGTATTAATAGTATTTATTAAAAATATTGTTGTTCTGCATTTATTCAATTAAAAAATTAAACTAAATGGCATAAATACCTGTTTCAATATTATTATTTGTATAGCTCGAGCTACGCAATCAGCTTACAAATTTGTTAACTCCACGGCCAGACAAATAAACCGCAATATGCCACAGATGCCTTCCAATGAAATACCCACAGTCAGACCGATAAGTATTCACCTTTCACACGATTTCCCAAACGCATACGAATGAGCTCATTAAGTGCGTCTGCTTCGCTATCGAAAAGCAAATAACAAACAACAAATTCGTAAAAGCAAAAGAACAGAACGAAATCCAATTCAAAATGAAAACGCAGTTTTAATATAAAGCCAAAGATAAATTTCTATATAGCCCCTAGTTAAAAGATGCATAGCTTTTAATTAAATATTATAAAATTTAGTATTATGGAAGTATTTTCGCGTTTAAAGCAATGAAATGACCATAAACAATTTGGTTTTTTTTCTATTTTGTTTCTTTTTGCTGCTGAAAAGTGGCCAACAGTGCGTATAAATAACGTTGCAAGCATGCATTTGTTATTTGGCCATTTTTATGCATATGATAAATGATATTGATGAAGCCGACGAATCTAAACAAACAATGTTTTCTAATACATATAGTAATATCATAGCTTTAAAAGGAACTCCATTATTGAAAGTATGAGCTCTTTATTGCTCAGTAAAATATTTTCCACAGCAAATGAAGGAATTTTTTTTTTAAATTTCAACGGTTTTTGGCAATCCGAAAATAAATATTTAAAGATGACACATAGTTGTATTTGATATATTCTATGAGAACAATAAAAAAGGATGAATAAAAGGAAAAAATATAACTTAAGTCAATTTTTCCGGATAGGGGACGTTTTAAAAATTTTTCGTAAGCCACAGTTTTAAAACGTAAACAAATTGGCAACACTTATCCGGATGAAGCTCTTTTCGCTGGTCGTCATCAGCGTTGCCAAAATTAGTCCGTTAAAAATATGCCAGATTTGAATAGTCAAATTTTAAAGAAATAATAAAAATTATGGTACTGCTTTTTTAGCAAACTTTTATTTTATTTCTGAATAAGAATGGAAAGAAGATAGAAATAAAATAACAGAATGCTTAAAAACAGTACCATATTTTTATATTATTTCTTCAAAATTTGCTTATCATCCTAAAATATGCCAAATTGGCATGACGACTCGTCATAGTCTTTGCGTAAACTGACAAAAGATGGCGCACTAAGTGGTGGCGTTGTGGTGGTCTGGCAACACATCAACTCTTGGGAAAATACCAAACGTCAACTATCGATACAATTCGATATACAACATCAATCGAAACTTCTGAACGGACTGCCTTGTCCACAATCTGCTTTTATTCATCTAAATTTAATTTAAGTGATAATTACTTTAATAAAAATATTAAAATAGCAAACTACAATTCGCATTTGCTATGGTGGTGACCCGGACGTGATTTTATCACTTATATATCAAACATTGTAGACGGCCGGTAAAATTCGTCGTTCACTGTGAATGGCAAACATACCAAATCAAACAGCTGATTAGTGTTGGGTAAACATTGCTCATTTAGGTGAGCATGTTCACTTGTTCTTTTTTTTTAGGTGAGTCAACTAGTGATGTAAATTTGAGTGGAAACATCGATGTCGATGCTCATCGATGTTTTCAAAATTTTACATCGATGTTAGTTGATACATCGGGTCGAAACATCGATGCATCGATGTATTTCTAATGTTTGAAAACCATACCATTTTTAGAAGAAATCTAGAATTTCTTAGATTAATGAAGCTCATTTTCTCTTAAAATCGTGTGCTTTCATAGCAGTTTTAAAGTTTTAAACAGTTTTTATCTTAAAAGTATAAACACAAACTACAAGAGGTCTTTTTGATGAGAACTTTGAAGAGACATATGTTAGCCTTCTTGTAGCTATAGTATCTCTGACCAATTTAAATAAATTTACTCACTTAGGCATTGCAAACTCTGCCCAAATTACTATAAACTCATTGTCAGAGCGGCCAAAATGGCGTTTTGAAAGTGCGGCAGCCGATGTTTTGCAAAACATCGATGCATCGCCATGCAACATCGGTAAATCGGCATCAACAAAAACATCGGAAAATATCGAGAAACATCGCTGAAAAAACATCGATGCTCGATGCATCGATGTTTTCTTACATCACTAGAGTCAACTCACTCTTGTTCAGTTGCTCTTTTTTGTTCACTTGCTCAGTTGCTCAGTCACTCACTTGTTCAGTAGCTCAGTGGCCAACTGCTCTAAGTCCCTCACTCAACAAATAAAAAATTTCATACGTTATACATTTCATACATTTCAATTCCTATTTAAATTGAAATGTATGAAATGTATAACGTATGAAATTTTCATCACTTCATTATGTTTAATATACATGTACAAAAAACTAAAGTAACAAAATTAAAAATAAAATAATGATAATATATTCCCTTCACAACAAACAACCAAATTAAAAAGTAAAATAACGAAAGTATTTATTTCCCTTCACTTCTTTATACTTTTCTCAAAACAAATATACGCAAAGTGCCGAAACAGAGTTCAGAGCGCAAAGGAAATAAAGAATAAGAAAATTTGGGCGATAGTGAGCAAAGCAGAACAACTGAACAAGACTGAGCAACTGAGCAAGTGAACAAAAAAGAGCAACTGAACAAGACTGAGCAACTGAGCAAGTGAGCAAAAAAGAGCAAGTTGGAAGGAACATGTTCACTTGCTCACTTCAGGGAGCAACTCTTTTTGTTCACTCACTCATGAGCAACCCAACACTACAGCTGATTGGCATTTAGTTCGATTGTGAAATTTTGAATGCAACAAGTGAATAAACCAAAGTTTTAAAGTAAATCAAGTAATTGTTAAATATACATTCTAAAATGGCATTGCCATCGACAAAAGCAACAACAGCGACAACAACACACGCAGTTGTCCAGGCCATTGAAACATATATTCAAAACCAAAATTTGCTGGGCGAAATTGCCGAACTGGATGAATTGTTGTACGATGTGATTGATTTGCACAAGGACAACGAATTGGCGCTGAAGCGAGTGCTGCAGTGCATCCACAACTTGTTGCTGGCCAACAACAAGTACAATGTGTGGTTCGGTGCAAAGGTATTTCACAAGCTCATTTCGGTTGCCATTGCCGATAGCACAAATTGCAGTCGCCATCTTGTTGCCAACGTTCTCATTTGTGTGCAACTCTATGTACGCAAATTTCCGCGCATTGATGGAAAGTTTCTGATTGAGCAACTCTGGTTCTTAAGCCTCAACAGCGAGGGGCAACCCCACGCCGCCCAAATCTTGGTGCAGCTGTTTGATGATTTCGTAAATAATCTTGGCAATAAGTGCATTTGCTCCTCCGAGCTGCATCTGCTCATAAAGAATTTGCTGCAGTCGGAGACTCGGGAATATCGAAAATCGGCATACTTTCTGATGAGAAAACTAGCTGACAACATGCGGGGGGAGGATACAAAGATGTTGGTTACTTTAAAATGCAGTGAGCAACAGTGGACTTCCTATGTGACCATAATGGAGAGCTTGGAGGAACAACAATCGCATCTGGTACTCCCAACACTTGGCACTCTCCTGCCCCGCGTTGTGGCAGGAGGCAACCAAGATCAGAACGCTGACTGGATTTCCTGGCTACGTATTCTCTACGTGCGGCTGCTACAGGACAACAACATATTGGTGCTCCGCTGGACATTAACATACTTTCTTAACCACTTTGATGTGGCCAAATTGCGTCAATTGAATCTATTGTCCGAGTTCCTGGCAGCCACAAACAGAACACAGCTCTTCAATGTCGAAGGCTATTTTCTGCCATCGTTCGATAAAGATAAGTTTATGTCTTCAAAAGAGGAGAAGATTGCATTTTTAGAAGCACTGGTAACAATTCCATGGCACTCTGTTCCATTGGTATTTTGGTTACACAACATACAAGGAGAAGAAGATGTCGAGCCGTGTGAAGACGTGATCGGTAAAAACCTGCTCATAAAACTGAGCTCACGGATTCGCGCACTTAAGAATAAAAAGTTGCGACTAACCGCCATTAACCGTGTTCATAAAATCTTTTCTGTAAGTAATAGATACATGTAGATATTTTAATCAAAATTATCATGTAAAAAAAATATTTTTTCATATCGAAATAGTATTGATACTATTTCCAAAATTCCTAGCTATCAGGGGTGCCACAGAAATCCCTGGCGAAAAAGAATTCCACTAAAAGCAATTCCGCACTGAAATTTCCGAGGTGCCACAGAACTTCGAAAGTAAAAGAATTTTGCAAAAAAACTTGTTTCACCTCAAAGAGCTATTTTCTTAATGCTTAATTTAAAGAAAACAGAAGGGGTTCCATATATATTTTTTAAATACCTTACTTCGAATTTTGACAAAAAAGTGCGGCATCGCTGACCCTTACTGCGAAAATCGAAATCGGACTAGGTGACATTAACAGACGCCAGCAGATTTAGCGCTAGTTTGTTCCGCGCAAAATTATTCAGCGAGTTGACCTTTTGCACAGCGGAATGAAATTGATGTGAAATTCAAGCGAAAGCGATTTCTGTGGCACCCCTGATAATGTAATATTTTTTACAAATAGTAAATTTCACTTTTTTTAATAATTTCACTTAGTGGACATTATAAATATTAAAGACTTAATGAAATATGGAGAAAAAAAAGACGGAAACTATTATTTTTTTTTTTATCTTGAAGATATAAAATGTAAATTTTGTCAAACAAATTTATTACTAACTGTATCTTAAACGATTTATATCCTCTATTACAGGTTACTTTGGACGGTTTGAAACTGGGCGAGTACTTGGTGATCATTGAGACACTCTATAATATTAGCGATACCTATATGAATTTTGAATACTTGGCATCCAAAATAAGGATATGGGATTATTTGGACGGAAAATTTGTAAGCTTAAACAAACGTTGTTACGACATTATTACAAATAATTGTCTATATGGACACTTATTTCATTATTATATCAATGTATTGCTAGAGAGAGTTATTAAACTATGTCACAAATTTCCAACGAGATTTCATGGATGGTGGCGCCTGTTTCCATTACTAGCTTTAAATGTTAACGATTGTGAACAAAAGGAGCTATGCCTGAACTTTTATTCCACTCATTATAATGTCAATCTCCCGACCTTACAAAAATTAAGTAACCTTTGGGAAGTGCAAAAGTATTTGATCGATCACCTGGACTGTAAAACGAAAGAGGAAAAGACCTTTGTACTGAATTATTGCGTAGATTGGTATTTTAGGGCCAACCTGCAACAATGGAGTCAAATTGAGTTACATTTAAGCCCTCTTAATATCATAGAACGTGGCACAGTAGTAACGTTTGAGCATTTAGCAAAACTATTGGGAGAAAGTGACACTCGTGTCAAAGATAACGAAAATGTACTTCAGGCATTCATGGGTCGGCTGCAGAAGCATCCCAAGTCAGAAAAAGCGTAAGTAGCATAAATTTTCAATTACAAACCTTAATTTTACTATTTAATTTAAATGTATAGTGTTACAGGAATTTTAAATTACGCAACAAAGCATCTGAGTGACATGGAAACTGAAAAACTAATGTTGAATATGCTTGAAAATCGCAATATTGAACCAGGACTCATTCTATGTTATGCGGAAAAATTAAGTATATCCTATATTGTGGAAAGAATTCTTGATGGGGATATTACCACAGGAGATGCACGGTGAGTATTCATCTATATCAGTCGTTTATGTTTATATTCCACTTACGAATTTCGACAAATCATTTTCAGAATATTTAAAATTTGAAAACAAAAGGTTTGAAAATTCAAATTAGACAACAAAAATAGTTAATTAGAAATTATGTTAGGAAGGAAAAAGCCGAAGTCAGAAATATTTAATTTAAAATCGAGCGATTGCACTTTTTTCAACATACGAGGTGTGTTCAAAGGAAAAGATGAATTTTGAATTTTTTTGAAAAGTACTTATTTATTCAACATCCTTTTTGTCCTCTTCAAAGTAATCGCCCTCTGATATAATACACTTGCTCGAGAAAGTTCAGTGACATGTGCCGATTGATATGCCAACATCCTCTGCAACTTCCCTAATAGTGATTCGACGATTTTCCAAAACATGTTTTTTTAATGTTTCTATGTTTTCTTCGTACCATATTTAGAATTAAGGTGTGTTCTCACTGCTTCACAAACGCTACACAAAGCAGTTCACAACGTCGCAAGGCAATGTGAACACTAAATGCATTGTCACAAAATTGTGAAGTCACAAAAATGTAACACTCCAATGTAAACACCACTTTCACATTCTGTTACAAATTTTTTGCGAAGGAGATTGACACAATTATGATAAAACTATTGTTAAAGTTGAACCCAATCCCATTGTAAAAAGCCCATCGAGCAAGTTGGTTATCCTTCACATTTGTGAAAAGCTAAAATTTTAATAATTGTTTTTATGTACTTAAGCATTGTATTTGATTTTTTGGAAGTAATGTATTCAGAATATGAAGCTGAGCTTGCTGTATTGGCGGTCATTGGGCTGTGGTTTTTATGCGAAGATGATGATGAATCCAAAGCAAAGCGCAGCAGCTGGGTCGACGAATTAAATTTTACTCGCGGAAAAGAGGGGATGTATGCGAAGTTAAGTGGAGAGCTTTCACTCCACTCATGAAAAAGAAGACAACAAATTTTCGCGAAAAAATATCACCATGCGAGCGACTTGCGGTGACTCTGCTGTATTTAGCTTCTGGATCAAGCATGATGCTCATACGAGCTCAGAATGTCGAAGGCCGTAATATCAGCCATTATTCCAGAAACATGCGATGATAGAATTATCCATAAAAATTTTTTCAAAGAAATTAAATCTTTTTCATTGCAGGACAATTGCAAAGTGACATTTCTTTGTTTTTATTCATTTCGTTAAACTTGTAATTGTTTAAGTCCGAACATTTTGATTTCTTGTGATTTTTTGCGATGCTCTGTCACATAGACTGGTAGTGTTTACATTAGAGGCTTTCACAAGGCCTTTCACAATTTTGTGAATCACAAAAATATACAGGTTTGCTACAAAACCGAACCTCTTCCACTTGAACTTCACGTCAATTTCATTTCTGCGTGAGAACAATAACCGCCAATAACTTTTACATTTTTTTAAGTTATACAATATCAATTATTATATAAATAAAATTAAATGAACATGCTAAAAAAAAAAATCGCTCGAAGTTCTGTGCCACTGAGAAATTTTTCGAGTGGAATTGGTTTTCTTTTAATTCGCTTTCACTTATAATTACTACAAAAATTAACTACTACAATATTATTTATGGAAACATTGTATGCCTACTACTTGCAGCATTGAGGCAGCGTACGCCTTCAGTATAGACTGCTTTTCAAACGACGACGAATTACGAAAAATATTTAATAAGGTAATCGAAAAACAGTCAAACGACGACTTACAATATCGAGATAAATTTATCAAATCAACCGAGAAACAGTCAAAAAAAAGAAGAAATGCCATTAAGGACTCGCTGCTACTTATCAACAAGCAATTGACAGAAAAGAAACCGCGATATTTTGAGAACTGTAAAGAGCACAGACGGAAAATACGCATTGCCAGGGCATTGATGGGCATGCAAGAGTATATAGATTGGTCAGATGAGTTGTGGAATGCCTTAATGGTGACCAATGATCAGTTAAATATCAGCTACATGTATGAGTGTCTCGTGGCACGACTTTTGCCCAGTTTCGAAATGTTAATAGAACGAATGCAACTGATGGAGACTATGAAGCCGAGCCAACAAGTTTCGATTATTTCCGTAGCCCACTTGTATTGCATTCGTAATTGGAGCAGCCTTAAATCAAAGCGCTTGAAGGAAATCGTAAATTTGCTATGGCCACACACAATGGGAGCACACTTCCAAACCCGCCTTCTCGCTCAATTGGTCATACACACGTTTGCAGTGAAATGTGAGGAGACCAGGTAAGCACACAAAGCACTCGAATATTTAGATTCTGTTACAAAAAATTGCATAATGAGAAGCTTTATTGTTTATAAAATATTTCGGGAAATTAACCAAAAATCGTAGGTTCTGTAAAACTGAAAATATCGAAAAGTATTCAAACAGTTTGGGATCGCATAATAGTATAATCCATTTAAAGTACTTAACTAATTTTAAAAATTTTTCTAGCATTGAAGTGCCTATTCTCGAGGCTTTGAAAACAACTATCGAAAACACTTTGGGATCCAGATTACCTAAATTTGAAAATGAAACCCGTCTCATCTTATCGAAAGTAGTAATGCTACAGACTCCATCACTAGTACAAGGAGACGCTATCTTGTATATGACAAATGCACCATTTGATGAATTCAGCAAATTTGACATTAATTTCAATATTGGAAAAAAATGCATAGAAAATCTAGATGTGTACCGAAATGTCTTAAAGACAAAAAAGAATTCATTAATCGCTGACCAGGAACTGGCAATTGAGATGGCCAATTTAAATGTGCAGAGAAAAGTGAATCCTATGAATGATATATTCAACACAAATGAGACTATTGCAACGGATACGCAACACAAGGAGCAAGAGCTGATTGTGGTTGCCTCCTTAATTGATAAATTACCTAATCTTGGAGGTTTGGCACGCACCTGTGAGGTGTTGGGTGTCAAAACACTGATCTTAAGCGCCAAGTCTCTCATAGATAAACCGGATTTTACGAATTTAAGGTAAACGAAAACAAATTCAACAATAATATCATTAAACGAAATATGTATGACATTATTGCAATTCATTGCAGCATGACCGCCGAGAAGAGCTTAAATATTATGGAAGTAAAACCTGAAGCACTAGCTGAATTTTTGATTGAGAAACAATCCATGGGATATAAAATTGTTGGTGCTGAACAAACTGCATATAGCGTGAGTTTTGCCGACTTTAAGTTTCCCGAAAAATGTGTTTTGTTGTTGGGGTAAGCAAATATATATTTCAATTTACCCCGAATATCAATTAACAAAATTTTATTGTTTTTACAGTCATGAGAAACATGGCATTCCTGTGGATTTAATTGCTCTCTTGGATTCTGCCGTCGAGATTCCACAGTTTGGAATGGTGCGTTCATTAAATGTTCACGTGACAGGATCTCTCTTTATTTGGGAGTATTGTAAGCAGCATTTAAACAAACAGTCTATCTGATGAACAGAATGGAAATGGCTTTAATCAAATATACATATATTTTTTGGATCGATTTTTATGAAATACATACATTTTTATATGAAAAAGATAGAATTATTGTTTTTAAATGTGGCAATCGAGGGTGCAATCTAAAACAAATGTAGATCAGACTACAAAGTTCATACAATTAAATCTTGACCAAAAATTCGAAACTATCAAATTTCAAAATAGGAAAAAATTAAAAAAAAAAACCCTTTTTAAAAATCTGACTATCGACCCTTTTCTGCGGTTACAAGGCTGCCACGTATAAAAGCTATTGCAATTGTTATCTCGGAGCCAAGGTTGCCACACGGTTGCAAGATTTGTCTCTCATATTAAGAGTTGCGATTTTTAGTTCAATTTGCTGAATAGTTCAATTGTTTATTTTAGTCGTGAACTAAATTAGTCATTTAGTTCAGTTATTCAGTTGGTCATTAACTAAGAACGAGATTTTTTCTGTTCAATACATATCAAAATACATATTTGAATTTGAAGCATTGTTACGTGTAAATAAAGAAGAAATTGAATCCAATCGCGAATCCAATAAATATACAGTTATAATTTTATATCTCTAAGAAAGTTAAAAATATTTTAAAGAAATTACTGACCAACCGCGAAATGAACGATTTAGTTCATGATTGACTGAATAAGTTCATTCGTTCATCTTTATGACCCGTTCATTTGAACTTTTTCAGAACGAAACGGCACAACTCTAGTTGCGTTTAATAAATAACAATAACAATAATAACAAAAGCAGAACATGAGTTTTTCCGAAAATTCTTCGGATTCCGATTGGTAAGTTTGCCTTTTTTCAAATGTGTTTAGGTGTGTTGTTCTCATTTGCTAATTTACTACTTAGGAAAGAGGCAAAGACAAAGGTGAAACTTAACAGCAGTGGCGGAAGTGCAAGTGGAAAGCAGAAATATAGCCAAAAGTTCTGTGAGAAGTGGCTGAGCCTCTTCGATCCTTGGCTAAAACGGTCAGCCGATGATCCCAACAAGCCATTCTGTCGAGCCTGCCAGTGTCGCCTGGACTGCAATCGTTGCCATCTAGTGAGACATGAACGCACCACAAAACACAAACGAAATCTGGAGTCACTAATCACAAAAGGCGAAGGCGCTGTGCGAAAGGAATTGAGCGTGCGCCAAGAACGCAGCAAATATTATCACCAACGGAAGCGAGCACTGAAGGTTAAATTAAAGCAGGAGGCTGTCGAGACCGAGCCCATGGTGAAAGAGAATAATCAGCTGGAGGAGAATACAGACAGTGTTGTTGAAGACAGGTAAATAACATACACTAGCCAGAAAAACTATGCGTACACCCTTATTTTTGCTTTAACAGCTATGTTAGTGAAGTTATCACAGTAAAAAAAATATATTTGGAAAGGTCGTTCAAATTCCGTTTAAATTATGCAAAAATATTCTTAACCCATTAAGTACCCATTGAATATTTCGAGTTCAAAAAAAAGTCAATTTTTCAACTTTTTTCCTCGATTTTTTCCAAAAAATGTTGGGATGCAAAAAAATTCTTCAAACAAAAAAATTATACAAGCATATTTTTGCTAGTATTTTTTATAATTTTTTAAAATCCTAAAAATTACCATTTTTACCCCTTTTTCCTACTTTTTACACAAAAAGTGCCTTTTTAGCAATTTTCAAAAAATTTTAAAAAATACTAGCAAAAATATGTTTGAAAAATTTTTTATTGCAGTCACTCCTTAAATTGTTTGAAGAATTTTTTTGCATCAAAATATTTTTTGTAAAAAATCGAGGAAAAAAGTTTCGAAAATTGACTTTTACATAATTTCGAAATTTTCGAAGGGTACCTAAAGGGTTAAGGAAAATTGTTTATCATTCAAACGGAATTTAAGTGACCTTTCCATTGATACCAATATGTTAACGATAGGGGAACAATTAAGCCCCCAAATCTCAAAATGTTTGCTGTGCCAATAAATATGTTCGCCAGTGTATATCCTAAATTCATTCAAATATTAATTATTGCAACTTTACAGCTCGCACAACTTTCAAGTAATCGAAGCAACAGCCCAGTCGTCAACAAACAACAATCGAATTCCAGCAACAGCAACAACAATGAAACCCGTCACAGACTCAACCTCAGCACCCAATCGTAAAGAGGGCCTTAAACTTCTCATGCAAATTCAACAAGATAAGAACGAGCTAATGGAGTCTTTTCGGGAGCTCATTGGTGTTCAATTACCGCACGCCCCGCCGCCCAGAGATAAAAATCATGTGGACCTATTTTTCGAAAGCGTTAGTTCAAGTGTGAAGGCGCTTTCGCCGAAACTTGTGGCCGAGGCGAAGATGCGCGTATCGCAATTGATTTGCGAGCTGGAGCTGCGCGCGCTTAAGGATAACAGTAGCAGTTCCAATGGAGTAGAAATGCCAATGACGACGACATCACAAACAAACGCCGAACAACAACAAAGCAGTTCTCATCATCATCCTCGATTCGGAGGTCTGACTTAAAATTCCGTTATACTTATATCGTTAAATAGGTCAAATTTTTATAAAAATTTTAAATACTTTTGTAAATTACATTCTTGAAATTAGTAAAATAAATTAAGCTAAAATATTAATATAAGCAAAATTTTAAATTTATAATCGGACATTTTCGATAGGATTCTGTTACCTGGCTCTCTGTTATAATTCGATAGCTCAGATACATTGATTATCGGAAATGTTAAAACACAGCTGTGCCTCGATAGGGCTCTGTTATAGCTCGATAAAACAAAATAAATAATATGAATTTAGGTTTAATAGAATAATAAAAGAAAAAGTTACAATCAATCCGTCACCATTTAACGGTGACAATATTCTTTGAGAAATTGTGCAGCAAGCATTCAATTAGTATAAAAACTTTTATAATTTAAAGGTTTACTTTAGCGGTTCCCCAGGCTTGCAAGCAAAATTTTCGTGCTCACTGTAAGTAATATTTTAAGGCAATGTTAAGTGTATGGAATGTAAGAGCATATGTAAATGTTCTGTTGAGGATTCTGTAGACAGAAAACAAACAAAATACAAAAAGAATTAAATTGTGTTTGCGTTTTATGTGGAATCTGTGTATTTCGGAGCTCGGCAAGTATTTAAATGTGTATGGAATCTGTAAATGATTGAATACTGACCTTTAATTAATTGCAGACACAAAAATAATCAATCACGATCAATTGCTCTAACACTTTGGCAAATCTTTTTACCATCCACCATTAAATAATGTCCTTAAAACGCTTTGGCATGAAGGCCAATTCCAGACCTCGTCGGAATCGTGACGAGCTCTTGCAGAGCATTACTCGAGATCGCGCCTTATTGAATGCCTATTTCCAAGATCTCTCAGCTAGAGAGGAGTCTCATCCGACATCCCAGAAGGGCCCATCGTCATCGAATTCTGGCGCACCCAAAGTGCAGCAAATTCAGCAACGCGACAGTTATGATTTGTTTTTCGAAAGCGCTTGCATCAGCATAAAGAGCTTGCCGCCTAAATTAGCAGCTGAGGCCAAAAGTCGCATCTCACAAATAATTACAGAATTTGAGCTACGCGCAATTTCAGAAGAGGAAGCACAGCGGGAAAGAGAAAAACAACAACAACAGCAGCAGCAAAAGCAACAGATGGTTAAAACAGTGAGAGTGAGTGAGAGCGAGGACACTTCATCTGGCATTGTCTACGAATTTCAGCCGTACACATGAAATTTTACACATATGATTTTAAGTTTATTTTTTATATTTTTGATTTAAATTCAATATAATTCATGTTATTTTAATATCATATTAAGTAACTTAATTTTATTCTAATTTTTAAAAGTACTTTCGGTCAACTGTTCTAAATAAATAAATAAGAAAGTTGTCTATGAAATCTCTGTCGTTATTATTTGGTTTCAGTACATCAAAACAGTAGTATGTTTCGTCCCATTTCGTAGAACAAAATTTTCTAATAAATTCAAAAAAAAAATTTCAATTTAAAATTGAAAAAAACATTTTGTTTTAACTTTTGGCTATTGGTTTTGGGTGAAAACATACAGAAAGAAACATATGTAACGACGAGATGGCAAAGAAACCAAAGGTGTGCATAATTGGCGCAGAAAGCTGGTAAGTCGTCACATTCATCACATAATTAATTTCTATATGAACTTGTGACGTGTATCCGTAAATTTTCTTTGTAGGGGTTCTGCAATTTCGACTGCCGTTTGTAAAAATGTACTCAATGGTGAGTTCGATAAAAGAGTGCACATTTATGTGTACGATGAGCTCGTCAGAAGCAGTTACCTCTCTGAGGTGATGAACGAGCGTCATGAGAATATTAAATATCTGCCAGGAATTAAGCTAGACGAAAATCTGGTGAGTTCCTTTGTGATAATATGTGTTCACAGAAAATTTGAATGTTCCTCATTGCCGAAATACGCGACATAAAACATCGATTTATTAAGGGCTTAAATTTTTCTACAATTTTTCAAGCAATTGCAAACTAGACTAACATACCAAATTCAGTGGTTCTAGCTCCTTGTTGGAAATAACCGATCTGGGAATTTTAAAAATAAAAAGAAATTCCACTTCACGAATTTTGGTGCTAAGGGGAATATAAATTAAAAGAATTACCAAATCTATTAAGAATTCTCTAATTTAAACGGATTTATTTTGGTAGATTGCTGTCAATGATCTTGTCGAAGCTGCCAAGGAAGCTGATATTTTGATATTTGCCACATCGCATAGCTTTTTAAAGCCGTATTGTAATATATTAGCGGGAAAGATGAAAAGTAGTGCCTATGCAGTGTCGTTGATTAAGGGACTTGATCATATTAGGGATGGTGAAATCGATCTATATTCGCATGCCATATCCAACCAGTTAAAAATTCCATGCTACTCGGTGATGAGTGCCAACAGTGCCATGGAAATGGCACAGGGAAAATTGTGCGAAATAACCATTGGGTGCAACAATGAGGCCCATGCTCAGCAATTGACGAATCTGTTCCAAACTGAGAACTGCAAAGTGTTCAGCATCGATGATGTCGATGGTGTCGAACTGTGTAATACCCTAAAGGACTTGGTTGCCCTAAGTGCGGGCTTTATTGACGGCTTGCGACTGGGAGACAATGCTCGGGTCGCCTGCCTTCATTTGGGCTTAAAGGAAATGATGCGATTCATTAAGGCTTTTAATCCAACTACCAAGCTATCTACATTTTTCGAAAGTTGCGGTGTAGCAAACTCAGTGGCTTCTTCATACGGTTCGTATAAATTCCCTTTAACCACATAACGCCGATAAGCGTTAAGAGTTTTGAAAGTTCAAATTATAGTAAAACTACTTTAAATTTTTATTATTAATATGCTATATTTTTGCAGCTGATAAAAACGTTACTTTTGCCAAAAGCTTTGTTACTACGCGGAAAACAGTACAAGAAATCGAAGCAAATCTTTTGAATGGTCGCAAGCTGCTGGGGCCAGTAATTGCTGGCGAGGTTCACGCATACTTGGAAAGGGCAAAGCTGCAAAACGAGTGAGTAAACTGTCCTAGAATAAAAGAAGCCATTCATCTATTTCATCAATTCAAAGGTTCCCACTCTTTACGATCTTACATCGAATCTGCCAGAATGAGGTGCCACCAGACGCTATTGTAGACACCCTGCGTAATCACCCGGATTTCAGGTAGCTATAAATTTTCAGAATACCAAAATTTTGAGAAAAAAAAAAAACTTATGAAAACAAAAATGGGAAACCAAAATAAGATGTACGTAATATTATATATAATTAAGCAGTGCCCTATTAATTGAATTTATTAATTTATTCAGTTTTTCCATCCATAGTTTTTTTAAATTTTTTAATTTTAATCTTTATTTAGGTTTTTTCAAATTTTACTTTGTGTCTTTGCCTTCATTCATTTAATTAAAAATATTTGTATTTCTTATGGGGTGCATAATATTAATTTTTATA
Organism: Drosophila recens; assembly: GCA_037043495.1. Classification (NCBI taxonomy): domain Eukaryota; kingdom Metazoa; phylum Arthropoda; class Insecta; order Diptera; family Drosophilidae; genus Drosophila; species Drosophila recens. The sequence continues at coordinate 53,557 of JBAMBJ010000196.1, forward strand.
CCTCTTTAGCAATTGCTCCATTACTCGACTGCAAAAAGATGAGTATACGATGCCCATTTCCGACACAGACAGCGTTCTTGAGAACTTGGATGATACAGTACCTGAGCATAGCTCTATCTCTTTGGATAATGTTATTTCTAGGCACTCAATTGCGAATCCATTTAATTGCTTTAATGAGAAGGAGGAGGAGTTTCTGGAGCCGTATCAGCAATATTTTAAAATTCCAAATACCAACATGGAGTTAAACGAGTTTTTAGAGATGTGCCAAAAATCAAGCATGACAGCAATCGCCGCTATAGATGATCCCAATCCCAATGATGGCAACGTCGAGTATTCTTTCGAAATTGAATCGGCGGGTGATAAACCAGAAATCTATCTCAAGCTTAAGGACATTACGACAAATCCGATAACAGATGAGGTCAAAGCCTCGTGGATTGATCAAGAAAGAGATACAAATCAGAATATATGTAATGCTGTCGGCTCTCCCAATTTAATTTCCGAGTTGCCGAAAGACAAAGACAGCAGTGAATTCTTATCAATTAAAGGGGGACTACCCGAAGAAATGTCGGGATCTGGTTCAAATAAATCGGATGATGGAAAACCATCGCCTCTAGTCGGTCTGACCAACATTATTGAGCGGCATGTGAGACCCTACAATGAGAAATTTAAAGCATTAAAGGTCCGAGTTAAGGTTACGAATGACGATCAAAAGTCCAAGGATAAAAAGTCGACAGTACATAAAAAGAGGAATCAATCATCAGAAAACGAACAAGTTGGGAATTCAGCTTCACTTTTAGATTCCAAACCTATTTATTCTGAACCATTAGAAGAAATCCCAGGGAAAAAAACAAAAATAAATGTAAATGCAAGGGAGGAAGTACTCTATGACAAGGATTCTGAATATAGCATGCGACTACTTGATGATGATCCCCACGTAATGAAGCTTATAGATATGATAAGAATTAAGGAAGAACTGCAGCAAGAACAGGAAGTTAGGGAAGTTAAGGAAACTAAGGACCCAAAGACTGAACCTGTTGTCAACAACAAGTTGGATCAATCAAATGAAAACGTTTTTCCCATTAATCAAGGCGGTTACACGGTCGATTATCTTAAAGTAGTACGACCGAAAAAAGAGTCGAGCGACAGTCAAATCTTAGAAAATAAGGATGCATCGTTTACGCCGACCATAAAAAAATCTGACTTTGTTCCCTTGCAATACTCAATGACGGATAATTCCTATCGCTTGGATCACAGCCAGGATGATCAGTTGCCAAAAGAGGATTTGAAGAATACTCCTTCAACTGTCTCTGAAAGTAGCGACAATAAATCTGCAGAAACGCTTGAATTTAATAATCAAGAGAATATAGATGGTCCTGGGTTACAACTGCGTGGCACTGACATGGATCAAGCTGGCCTGGAGGATCAGAAGAAGCTAAAAATGGCACAGGAGTTTCTAGATAAGCAAGCTTCTTTAATCAAGAATCTTGTGATGGAAGCGGCATCCTCCGATAACTTTAACAACATCGAGGCTAAGAAAGATTCGAAGTTGTCTTGTTCCAAATTAGAAGATCCAAAGTTTTGGCTTGAGTATCCCAAAAAGGCAGAAATGCATGAGTCGCTATTGGAGCCAGAAGATAGAAACAAAACACCTAAAATGAAACATTTTTATAATGATAAATCCAAGGTGGAAAGGGACCAAAAACTGGAGGTAGAAGAAGGGATTCTAGAGGACAACGACTCAAAAATGTTGCATGACAAGCAAGAAGTTCTAGATCAAGACGATCATGAGTTAAAAAGCAAGAATCCTCAAGTGTTATCCGAAGATGCTCATCATCATAAATTATTAGGACTGGAAGGCTTGAAAAAGAATTTGGATAAAACCAAAACTGTTGAAAGCCAAATCGATTTTGATAGAATACTTTCTAATGAAAACCAAAACGATTTTGACAAAATACTTACCAATGAAAATCGTAGCGCTGATGAGGGAACTGAAGAAAAGCCTAAACTGATTGACGATCAACAGTCGTTGGGCTTGGTCCAAAAAAAGAAGCAAGCTCCTGGCCTTGAAGATCCCAACCTGCGGTTTTATCATGCCAAAAATGATAGCGAACAAGGACCAGAATCGGATTGGTTGCTCGACGATGACAATTCAGAGCAGCAATCAAAACAAAAAACAGTTTTAACTGAAAACCAAGATCAAGATCCTGTAAGGCAAAGCAATAAGGCTCCTCCAATTTCCGACGAGAACAAGGCTGAAATGCCGAAGTCCTCTGAGAAGAAATCCAGATTATCCTTACGAAGGAGAACAATCGAGGAGAAAGCCTTGAGGGAGGATCACCATCAAAAATATGCCTCGACTTCTCTTTCTTCTGCTGTTCCTTCTCTACCAATAGATTCACAGGATAAAGAGTCAAATCCGACCTCTGCATCCAACTCACAATTTATTGAAGCACTAATAGAAAAAACAATGGTCGAACAAAATATTTCCGATTTAAATGCCGAGGAAACCGAAGCAATGCCACAAAAGAAGAACTTCAAGCATAAAAAGATAGAAGGACCCGCCTTAGAAGAAACGGTTTCCGAACTAAATGCTGAAAAACCCGAAGAAATTTCACAAAAGGATTTCAAGAAGAAGAAAACAGTTTCCGAACTTAATGCTGCAAAATCCGAAGAGATTATACGAAAGGATTTCAAAAACAAAACATCTTCGGAGCCAATAATTTCCAAATTTCATTCTGAAGAATCCGAAGAGATTTCGGAAAAGGATTTCAAGAAGAAAAAAACAGCTTCCGAACTAAGTGCTGAAGAAACCGAGGAGACATCGCAAGAAGAATACAAGAAAAATTTGAATACAGAAGAATTCACACAAGAGGATTACAAGAAGAAAATGATAATAAAACCAACCTCAGTTTCCGAGTTTAATGCACAAGGATCCGAGAAAATTACACAGAAGGATAACAAGAAGGAAATGATAATAAAACCAACCTCAGCAAAAATCGTTTCAGAGTTAAAAGCAGAAGAAATCGAAATTGCAGAAGAGGATCATAAGAAGGAAATGAGAGGAAAACCAACCTCAGCTCAAATAGTTTCAGAGTTGAAAGCAGAAGAAATCGAAAAAATTGCACAAGAGGATCATAAGAAGGAAATGAGAAGAAAACCAACCTCAGCCCAAGTACTTTCCGAGTTGAATGAAGAATTCGAAGAATTTGCAGAAGAGGAGTTGCTAAATAAGACGATGAAAAAACCAATGTCAGAGGAAATGCTACTCGATGAGGAAGCGTCCTACAAAGCGATACTCGATGAGGATCCAAAAATCAGTTCCTCTCATGAAAGAGAGCGCATGGAACAGGAAGAAGTTGTAGAAGGGAAGTACGGGGTGAAGCCCGAGACTGAGATCGAGGCTGAGGCTGAGGGGGACTTAAACAAACAGCTGAATGCTTTGATGACTCGGGGACAGACCAAGGAACGTGCGGTGAACTACAAAGGCATTAATCCCTATATTGATCAGATGAATATACTTCCCGAGTCAACAGACATTACGAATACGATTGCGAATGCCAATGAGGGCGAGCGCAGAATGCGAAAGAGGCCTGTAGTCAGGCCGTCGTTCCATCCACCGATCAATCCCCGTGTCCGTATTCCACGTCCCCCCTTCGATGTGCGCGATCATGAGTATCATACTGTCAACTATCGTCCTCCTCCCGATCTAATGCGTCATGCCACGCTGCCAAAGCGTCGGGTCCCAGTGGCATATAATCAGGCCAAGCAGGTCTCCGTCTCGGCCAGTAACGTGGCCAAGCTGCCGCGGCCAGTGATGCGATTGCCCTCGTCCGTTATGCGCTCCTCCGTATTGGCCGTCGAGGTGGGACTATTTGCTGCTTTCTTCACGCGCTACAGCAAATAGCTGTGAACGAACAGGCAACAGGCAACAGCAACTAACTTTGAATCATTTGAGCTTCCTTGACCCATTTCTATTGCCATTGTAATTTTTCCGGTAATAAAGTCGTTACAAATATAAATTAGTATATTTTTTTTTTTTACATGCACATATTTACATATATACTATATTGTAAATTATATTATATTCAAAAATATCGAAAATTCCAAATTATAAATTAATTTAGCCTAAAATTTGTATTAATCTCGTTCAGATAGTTTTTAGCATCAAATTATCGATTTAAAGAAAGGGGGATTCCCTGCCTTGTACTTGTACTGGTTTTTGTAATATAAATATTTTGGTTATTTAACAATTTTTGAAGGTAATTAAATTAATTGAGTTAAATAAATATCTGGCTACGACCAAAGGTACTCCTCCAGAGGACGCCGTTGAAATACTTGTCGTCTCTCTAGAGATTGCAGCGGTCGAAAATTATTAATCAGTGGTCGACCCCGACGATCCCGCAATTGCCAAAACTTGGGCAATTCCAGATGGGAAATGGGCAATACCTCGGCGAACACATGCCACAGCACTGCCGGCGAACAGGGCGGCGTTGTCAGGGATCCCTTGTAGGCATAGAAATTGCCCCTGTCCAAGTTACCCAGCAGCGATCCAAGTGTGAGGAAAGCAGCTGGCGTGTAACTGCTGTTGAAATCGCCCAAATGGAGCAGAGAGCCCAAGATCTCGTTAAGCCCAGGCTGATAATGTACATAATTTGACTGCAATCGTTTCGCATTTATTTCTTTTTTTCGTAAACTTTTAGGATTAGATTATAAGTGTATCGCTCATCAGTTGCAAGACTGTCAAACCTCAATAAAACGGCGTTTCGAAAAAACACATTTAAAGTTTTCCGTTTAGTGCACAGAAAAACCAACTCATTTATAAATTCAAGCTTAACTTTACATTATTTAGCTTCCGAAATCTAACCAGAGTAGTTGTGAAAGTGTGATAAAAATATTTTAGATAGATTTGTTTTTTTTCTGTTTACCAAGAATTCTTTAGACTATTAGATAAAAAGTAGTATTATTAAATAAAAAACGGTTTATTTCTTTTTTTTTTTGAGTAATGACAGTCGTGCAGCGTGTAAATGAGCGATATGTAGTTTGAGTTGATTCAGAGACTTACGCGAACCACCTTGAAAAGTACAGCTAGTACAGCAAGGCCATCAGTTTGATTTCTGGCCTCTTCGTCAGTTTGGTATTTGGTATTTCGATGGACGATATGCATTTCCAAATCGTAGCGACGACCATTGAGCAAATGCTCCGAGCCCTTTTGCTTGGAGGAGCCCCAATGGAAGTGGACAGCCATGGCTTCATAAAAGTCTCCTAGAAGTCCGCCTGTTAAATAGGGACGTTCGCCATACACTGTCGTGGGCACACTGAACTCAACTAAACATATAAAGATTAATTCAAATATAAAAATTTTATTGAAATTTGAATGCCATTTAACATGCCTGTATGTCCGTTATTTCTCAGAACTAATAAATCATCGAAGGGTTCCTCGTAGAGTCCGAAATGCAACGGCGGCAGGCCAATGGGAATTACTTTGTGGGCATTGAGTGATATGGGCGACTGATCGGAGCCTCCACACTGCGGATAAATGTACTGCCATTGCATTGGGGCATCGTAGCTAAAGCGACGATCATCCACTGAAAACTCTAAGTGGGAATAAAGTAAGAGTTGGGAAAATAATAAGAAGACAAAGCCCAGACTAATATTTTAATCACTTGATTTACATAAGTATAAAATGAACTTAAACATTTTAAATCATACAGCAAGTTTGCTAGTAAAATGATAAAAATTATTACGACTGCTCATTGTTTGCCAATTTCAATTTAAAATTCGCAATAACTACAAGTACGTAAATGTTTTGACTCAATTCCCAAAACATGGCCCAAATAGAGGGAGGTACCACGCACCTAAGTGAACTATAATTGTCCAATGCGGACAATTCGCCAACTTATATAACCAAGCTCAGAGTAAACAATAAACAGTAAACAATAAACAATTACAGTGACATCTTTTTATAGTTTCTCGAAGCATTTGTGCATGCAATTTTAATTATTGTTATTATTATTTACATGCGTCTGTGATGTTTTGCTTTGTTTTGTTTACCATCCATTATCCATCAGATGATGCGTGTGCTCTACTCTACTCTCCCATCAATTCGACAGTTTTATGGGCGCTGAGTGTGACATAAGAGCTCAGATTAGGGATGGCTCATAAATTCCCCCTTTAAAAATCACTGGGCATGTACCGTTTCAGATAGTAAATCCCATTAAACATACAACTATTATTTACGTCATAGGTATATTGTACATTGATTTGTAGACGTATACAGTTTATAAGACCCACTACTTTTACATGTTGCAAATTTAAAATGAATTTTACTTTTCATAGCAGGGAGATATAAACAAAATTTAAACGAAAATTTAAAAAAAAATGCTTAAATTTAAGCAAAGTTTTCTATTTTATTTTAAAGTATTATATCTTCGCAATGATAATCAAGCATTCTTGACGTTGTAGTAGGTCAAACAAGCTGTCAGTCTCTGTATATGGCATAGATTTATAATATAACTCGATATTGACAATCGCACATATTCTTTGGACACACTTGGTTGATTTGTAGATGCAGACGTCAATAATAAGTAATACCCACCAGTTGCAAACGGCAGTAGGAATAGCAAACGCTTATAAAAGTCTTCAATTGCCGGAAAATGCATTCTTCACAAGCCACGCACAAAAGTTCACAATTCGCAATTCACAATTATTCGAATCCACGCACTAGTGACAAAGAAACTCACGCAAGCTGCTCTGAAGACTGAGCCATGCTCAAAACTGGCTAAGACCTTTATACGGAAACGCAGACGTAGATTTAGATTCAGACGATGATTGTGACGGCCCTCAGACTTCTTCATTGTCATCGTCATCGTCATCGTCTCTGCATCGCTGCGACAGCTACTCAATTTTTAGGGTTTGTAAAAGTTAAAAGACTAAAACTGATATCTCAAAAATTAATTGAAACAACTAAATCAGTAAAAACTATAATACAATTGCGACAGCTACAAAATCTTTGGGGATTCATAAAATATTCAAAGTCTTTCAAACTGCTAAAACAATTTTTGACTGTCCCTTTTAATGGTTACAATAAAGAATTTGATGACAAATTCAATTAAAGGTTAAAATTATATTAAATTCATTTCAGTACTAGCAGAAATAATTCATAAATAATTTTATTATTGTATAGTAAAACATATAAAGTATTTGACTGTAGGTTTTAGAAGACGAAGAGAGCATTTGTTGCCCAGTTTACAAGTAGAAGTAAGGGTAAAATAAAATTTAAAGCAATGCAAACGAATGATGTTTACTTTGAACTCTTGCAGAGACAAGGCAATTTCAATATAAACTAAATTGTGCATTTGCAATTGCAACTGCAGCTCTTGAAAATAATTTTGAGTATAAATTTGTTATATTTGCTTAGTAGTTCTACTAAACAATTTCAATTCTGCTGATTTATTTATGAATCATAAAGTTATGTAAACATTTTGTTACTCTCAGTTGGCTGTAAACAACAAAATTTAAGTATTTAATTTTGTAAAAAAATTTTTTGAATTTTGGTTGGTCGCTCGCGTTGTCAACTTGCGTCAGTAACAATATTGGACTATAGCCAACAGCATTTCATTCAATAGGAATCAAGGGGCAACACCGATATGCTGATAGACCTCATCGCGACAAATGAATAAATTAAAGGCATTTACTGGGAGGGATCAGCTGCACAGCATGCTCAAGTTTTTAAGAGGCAAACTGTAACGTATTATACGATATCAGGATAATGTTTAGTACCATTAGTTATAACCTTAATATCAACACTTATAGAATTCTAAATTATTCAGCTTTTTAGTTTTTCTATCTCTTTCCGTGAACTAATCTGAGAAAGAGTTAGTCAGCTAGTAAGTTTTATATTATTTATTTAGATTATTAGAATTATATTTATATTATTCTTGATTTGCTTCAATTTGACAACAAGTATTCTCTAACACATTTACAAATCTAAATTAATTTGAAAATTTTTTTGACTGACACAAATCAAGATTAAATAATTATAATGAAACCTGTTTTCATTTCAGTTCGAATGCCTTTACAAAAACAAATCGTCTTGTACTCGTGCGGCATGGCGAGAGTGAATTCAATTTGAAAAATCTATTTTGTGGGTGGCATGACACGCCACTTAGTGAGGATGGTAAGCTTACGATTCTGATAACAATGACAACAACAATAGGTATTTACACTAAAACAAAAAATACCATTATATCTCTTTCAAAATATTAATTTTTTTCATTAAATACTTTTTTTTTTTAAATACTGACAATAAGAAATATTTTCGTTACAATAAATTGTTGTTAAAATTATTAACATTTTTATTTAAATCCAGAAATTATGCCATATTTATATAATATGGAAATTTCTTATAGACATTGTATATTATTTTTTTTTTCGATGAAAAGAAAGTAATACGAGTATTTTTCTCTGAGTGTACTGATAAGAATCTCGATCTATACCACAGGCCTGGAACAATCGCGTAGTATTGCCGCAGCCAAGTTGATTGAAGCCAAGTTGGACTTTGACAAAGTATATTGCTCGGCATTGGTGCGCTCCCGGCAAAGTGCGGATGTGATCTTGGCCGAAATGAAATGCTCATTTCTGCCAGTGGTTTTGGACTGGCGACTCAATGAGCGGCATTACGGCAATTTGACTGGCGCCAACAAACGGCAAGTGGCCAATGTTTATGGCGAGGAACAGGTTCAGGCCTGGCGACGCAGCTACGATGAGGCACCGCCCCCAATAGAGCCCTCGAACAACTACTACTATGAGATCTTGAATAACCTCGCCTTTAAAGAAGTGCCAGTTGGTCACTTTCCATTCTCGGAATCTGTGGGCCAGTGTGTGGATCGTGTGAAACCGATCTGGGAAAAGATCAATGAGGAGGTCCTCAAGGGCAAACGCATTTTGATCGTCGCCCATGGAACTGTCGCTCGAGCTCTTGTAAAGCACATAGAAGGTGGATAGAACTCTCCTAATTTTTAGCTGAATTTATTAATCTCACTCAGTATTATTATTATTATAATTATAGGTCTGTGTAATGATGAAATTCTAAAAGTTAATGTGCCAAATTGTGTGCCAATTGTTTATGAGTTCAATTTAAAAACCGGTGAGCTTATTGGTAACAGCAAATTTCTTGGTGATGCGAAATATATTGAGGAAATGAAGGAAAAAGTTGCAATGATTGGCGATTAAGTTTGGAATGCAAATACGAAAATAAAATTTAATTTATTTTATTTGAAGGTGGCTTCAAAAGCTTAATTTGTAATATATATTTTTCAAGAATACAAAAAAAATTATTCTAAAGAAGATAAAATATTGCATTTAATTTGGATGGAGACTTGACTGGGCATATCAAAATCGATTTTAGTTCTTATCAACACAAACTACTTTTAAAATTTCCCAAATCTAGTTTGTTTTTGTGTCATTTTTAAAATTCTTTTTCTTACAGATGTCTTAAATAAAATTTGTTAAATAAGTTAGATACAGAAAAACTTTGCATTAATTGGCGATTAAGCTTTAATAAAAATAAATTAGTTCACTGATACAGAAGTTTCGGAGAAATATGAAATTTCAATTTTAAGCTTAATATTTAAATTTAAAATTGAAAAATTGAATAATTAATTTGTCTCTAAATAAACTAATGCGATCTTTTGTTTGATTACTAATATTTTATTATAATTTATTTAAATGCGTACAAATAATACTTGTAGTGAGTGTCTCGACCTATCATTGGAGATGTTATTAGTAGTAGGCCGGCTCGTTGTAATTGTAGAGATTATTGGGCAATATATAGATGTCCTCCGGACGGCCGTTGAACACAAATGGACGCTTGAGAGAGGTCAACTTGGAGTCCTGTTGCGGTGCGGGCAACATTGAAAGTCCAAAGTTCTGTCCATAGCCCCCAGTCGGAGTTGGAGGCGGAGGCGACATGGGTCTGTAGGGATTGCTGGGAGTGGGCGGACGCAGATTGAAGCTATTGCCTCCTAGACTCGACGTTGGAAACGAGGCCATCTCATTCATTTGATAAACGCTTGAGGGCTTGCCATTGGCCAAAAAGTTAACAGGTAGATTAAACACAGAGCCAAAGGTGGAGAATGTTGGCATCGGCTGATAAGTGAGCAACGGCGAAAAGCTGCTGCCAAATGGACCAGGTGCCAGATTCGTGGGCACAAACATATACGGGGTGGGCGGCAGGCGGACGTAGTATATGGGCGAGTTGCGGGACGAATGAGGGGAGTGGGGGGAAAGGGGTCGACGGTCGCCGGCAGCCCGTGACATGACCACATCGTCCAATTCATTTCCCCCGGACACGGACACGGCACCCGGATACGAAGGGTAAAACATATCGGGTGCTATATAGAGGGGAAAGGGAATAAGTACTGGCTGTGCATAGCCAATAAATGGCAGCATCTTGGCCATGGGCATTCCAGCTCCAACTCCATTTGAAGGTAGACTCTCATAAGGATTGGGATTAATTGGCGGGTTGACGGCTGCGAACGGATTCCAAGCATAGTTGGAGGATGAGGCGACTGGTAACCGTGAATCCTGCTTCATATCGTGCAGCATTTGATAAGTATCCTCGTCCTCCTCGCTCTTCATCTCCTGCTGATCCGCCGGCAACTCCAACTCCTGTCCATATTGCTGCTGGGCGTTAATGGAATTCACCAGTTGCTGCTGCTGTTGCTGCGATGCTTGCGATATGAGCGGCTGCTTCGCTGGCGTCTGCTTCTTGACCAGTTGCGACAAATTGGCACCATATGATCGGGAGATTAGCAGCAGTGGCAACAAAACACGCAGGTAACGCATCCACATGTGACTGGCCATCGCCGCTGAGGTCAACTGCAAAAAGAGGAATTCATTTAAGTCAAGGACCATATCGATTAAAAACTATTTAAAATATCAATTCAAAAATTTAACATTTTTTAAATTTATGAATTAAAAAAAAATTAATTAATTAAATGGCCACTTATTCAACGTCTAGTTACGGACTTGAAATACAAAGATACAACTCTTACTTTTTAATAAAAAACAAAAAAGTATTAATTATTCCTGAAACTTTAGTTTTTATTTAAAATACATAGAGAAAAATCTTTTGTTTTGGCTGCGAAATATTAAAAATTTAGTCTTTAAAATAATAATTAAATTTAAAGTTTTATTTAAATTCTTGAAATAAATTAATTTTTACGTAAGATGCATGAAGTTATTTTAACAAATTCCAAAGTATCTCTCAGTTCAAATTATACTGGACTATGATAACTTTATTGTAACAAATTGAAATTAAAAATTTATCCAGTTCAACGATACTCTGTCCAAGCTTATCAAGGATTCTTATTCCTACTAGCATTTATTTACATTCTTTCAATTTATAGGGCCAATTACATAGGGCCTTGTAAGTATTTTAGAGAACATTTTGAATTCGTTTTGTGGTTTTATCAGCATGTTATTTAATTTCAATAACAAATGTTTGTCTCTTGCCACATGCACAATTATTTTCACAATCCAAAGCACACTTTGCACAGTTGAAATTACCGAAAGTAATTAACTGATTTGATTGCCAAGTAAACACAGAGTTCTGAGTTCTACACAGGATCAGATCAGAGTCCCGCCGAGATAATCACAAGTTGTAATACAGCTGGACTGCACAGCAATCGCGTTAAACTGGCAATGAGTGTGATCAGGCTAAGAAGCTGCGCTTTATATTGGCCAAGACGACACTGTCTGTCGACCAAGTCGACGTCGCAGCGTCTTCAAAACTAAGCGAGTTGTGTGTGTGTGAATAAGAGAGAGAGAGAGAAAGTCAGAAGTGGGCAAAAAGCGTTTGTTGTCTCTCTCTACCTCTTATTTGTTGATTGCTGCTGGTTGATTGTTGTTTGCATTGTCAAAGCACCTCATATTATGTTGATCTGATTTTAAGATCTCAGATTTGTTTGCGTTTCGAGAGATTCGCTGCTAAATGATAAATCGGTTAATGCTCGTATTCTAGCAGGCAACTTACGTTAGCATACGTTAAGTACATAAATATATTTATAATTACCTTCAAGTGTCAATGGCCGAAGTGGCAGATTCGCATTTTTCACTTGCACATGCAACTGCAAATTAAAGAAAAACAAGGAAGAAAGCATATTAACGCTACGCCGAAGATTTGATGCCCTTTCAGAGCCCTTTACTCCAATTTTGAGCTACATTTGTAATATAGTAGTCTGATATAATATAGTATATTTAACTGTTGGCTCCAATGACAGATCTATGATATAGTAGTTTTATTTTCACCAAATATGGTCAGATCAATTGAGATAGACAGATTAAAAAATACACGATTCCCTATTAGGTCTATCACGCCTCCCTTATGTTTTGTGAAAACCTGAGCTGCCTAGGTCTTAACGTTTGCGCTTCACAATCACGAGTCAGTCACCTTTAATGAGAAACTCTAAAGGCAAGGGTATAAGAAATAAAAAATGTTAATTGCATGACTGAATGTCCGTCAGAGTCTGTCTAAAATGTGGGGCCTGTCAAATAGAAGAGTACGCCCGCAATGATGTATCTTAATGTTTATGACACCGAGGAAGTGGGAATAGGGCCGGGTTACGCGAATAAGGAAGTAATGGGTAATAGAACGCTCATTAGTCAATGATATCCACAAAGCATTCTGCTTAGCACCGAGGGTAAACACCTGTATCTGTAATCTGTAACTGAAGCTCCACATCAGCGCCAGTCACGAGAATCTGTTACATAATTGGGCATAATTGTGTGATTACATCAATGTGCATGCATGCACATACATATATCCAGTGTTGCCGACTCTTAAAGCTAAAAATAACTCTTTTTGTTGGGTTGAAGCTCGAAAAATAGTCAAAGGTTTCTAAAAATAAAATTGGTTTTTAATATTTTTACTTACATTTACATTGACATACATTGATATCAAATCTTAAAAATCAGCCTACTTTAACCATAAAAATGGCTAAAAAATACTTTTCTTTTAGAAATATGGTTAATTTTTTTTGATGCCGACATCGAATTTTAATATTTTTAGTAATTCAAAATTTAAATCTGACTGCAAAAGTCTTATAAAAATAAGAAAACGGCAAAAGCCCGGTTTTCGAGGCAATTTTCCGACAGTGGAATTTTATAAAACGCCAAATTTGACGGAAAAAAAGCTGTTCTGACAACACTGAAACATACATAAATAGCAATAACAATATGTGAGCTAGCACACCTTTATTGCCTGCATAACTCTAAGTAATGCCAGTCATACCAGCTAGAAGACAAGGACAGGAGGGAGAGATAGAGAGAAAGATAGAGAGAGAGAGAGAGAGGGTCGATTAATTGTGTTGATTTTATAGACAAGCAGATGCAGCGATGTCGCGACGTTGAAGTTGATGATGATGATGACGCTTCCTGGCTTTCACAACTTGTATGATCATATTAATATTCTAATGTAAATAATTTGTTTATTTGTCAATGCCAGTGGCAATGGCGCCAGCGTCAGAGATTAGGGCAATAATAAATTACACAGCTAATTAAGCGGAGACTGGCGACTGTAACTACAACAACTGGAGACAACCACGCAGATGCAAAGATACAGATACAGCTACAGATACAGCTCCAGATACTCGCACGTTGCATGCCACAGAGACTGCTGGAACAGAAACTGAGGAACTGCGGCAAGAGAGTACGAGTACAAGTATATAGAGGCAGCAGCAACCATAATGAACGGATGGTGTTATAATAAAGCCAAGATCCAAGTCAAGCGAGCCCGCTCCTCAGATGCCAATGCCGATGCCGATGCCGATGCCGATGCCGATGTTGCAGAAGAGTCAATATACAGGCAACGCGCCAACGTAATTAGCCTTGGAATGTCCTTGTGCACGTGACTATCACCGGACATTGGGACATCTTTTTGTGTGGATGTGTAGTATACACAGCGAAAAATCGTACAGTGTAAACATTGCACTTTATTAAATTAAGTAAAAACCATATTAGGTTAAAATATTTTCCACATCAAAAACAAATATTTTTAATTTAAATTAAACTCAAGCATTTTATTCTTCAATTAAAATTAACTATTAAAAATATAAAATTTCCTCAAATTATATAATTTAATTTAAAATATGAAACACCTTTAATATAAATTTGATTTAAATAATTAAAAAAAAAAAAGGGTTTGGGATTTTTAAAGTTTTTTTTCATTATAATTTATTATATTCGTAGTAAATTTGACATTTATTTATTTTAAAATGAATTATTGAATTTCGAAAGTTAATAAGCAAATAATATTAAGTAAAACTCATTCTGTTTTTTCTCAGTGTAGTTGCTTCGAGGAGTACGTATCAATGCTAAATATAAACGTGCGTGCCTGCACATCGTCAGACTTGGGCACACTTTCCTAACGAAGACAATGTGTTGTGATAGGTGTTGTTACCGGGAATCTGAATTGAAAACGTAAACAACTTACAGCTATTAGTCACAAGGGTTCATTAACACCGCTGACAATGATGATGACGGTTGACAACTGGACACTCGTAGTACTTACACCCTGACATAGTCTACGTTAGTCTAGGAATCGTCGCCAGCACTTGCAAAATTATAGAGTAGCATTGGATCATCTCCAAATAAACAAAATAATGCCTGCAAATTAATTTAAAATATTTTAAATATTCTTTGCCAAAAAAGCTGAATTAAAAACACAGTTTTATTGATCTGAACCATTTTTTTAAATTCCGCTTAAATAATATAGACTAGACATTAAAAAAGCCTATATGTTATTAAAATATTTATTTTCTTATGAAAACTTTGTATTTATTGGATAAAATGCGCCGTCTGGTAAAGAGTATCTACTAGTTGAACAGAGTCGACTAGAGCACCATTATTATTTAATATTAAAGAATAATAAGAAGACGAATTTCAAACAAGCACACAAGAACAATGAAAACTGGGTCAGCTAAGTTTGCATACCTGAATTATAAGAAACCCTTTCAAGATCAGTGATCTTCAATGCTTCAGCAAATAAAACATTCTATAAATACAATCTGATGAAATGTCTAACCGAGTCTAGTCGTAAGTCAATATACCCTCCAAAATAAAAACAAATATCGAAATATATGCGTAGTCTATACAACCAAAACTTTTCCCAACTTTAAAAATTGTCCAAACTAGAATATGATGAGAAATTTTCATATTCAAATCCGCATTGATTGAAAAAAATTAGTTTAATCTATCCATAAAATGTTGTTATATGAAAAACACTTCAAAGTTATAAAACTATCATACCTTTAATTTTCAGGGTATTAAGCCAAATAATTAAAGCTCTTAGACTGCACTCCAGAAGCCGCAAACCACGCGCCACCACTACAAATAAGCGATGAGTAGAAGCGAAAGCAATCACTTAACCGAACATGTTCTTCTTTATTGTTTTAATAATTTACATATACATATTTTGTGTGCGTCATTTTAATTGACAAAAATTATAATTCATTTTTCATTACCTGGAGAGAGTAGAGTGAAAACTCAAAGGGTTCAGTTCAGAACCCTCATTGTGCTGCCGGCTGCCAACATGACGAGGTGGCCGAGTGGTTAAGGCGTTGGACTGCTAATCCAATGTGCTCTGCACGCGTGGGTTCGAATCCCATCCTCGTCGCAGTAAGCTGACTTTTTTAACAATAACAAATAAATTATATTTTTAATTTAAAAAATTAGTTCATTAAATTTTATTTTTATTAGAAGATTGATTATTTCTTATATTGAAATTTATTAAATTATAAATCCTAAAAAAGTTTCCTCGACGAGGATGGGATTCGAACCCACGCGTGCAGAGCACATTGGATTAGCAGTCCAACGCCTTAACCTCTCGGCCACCTCGTCGTATGCGAGGTCGTCATCCAGTTGTTCTTTTGTGACACCTCTTCCTTCTAATACAAGCAGTGCAAATAGCATAGAAGTAAAAAACAATAAGGATCGGGAAAAATTATTGCAGAAATGTATGTTTGATAAAAATTCAAACTCTGTAAACATAGTGCACATTTTTGAAACCATTTAATCAATTCTTAATCAGATGAAAAATATGGAAGCATGCAAAATCCGAGGTCTATACATCACTCACATATATATCCCATAAAAAAAACCTCTTTACGAGGTAAAAGTCTAGTGACGAAAACATTTTCATGCCCCAAAATTTCTGATATTCAATTTTGTGACGAATAATATTAAGTTTTACACATAAATAATTTTAAACAAAATTTTGGCACTCGGCACATTGCGCTAAAATGTCTCAATTCTAATACCAAATAAAAGTCACTGTTTTGCGCAGTGCCGAATGCAAAAATTTTGTTTAAAATTATTTATGTGTAAAACTTAATATTATTCGTCACAAAATTGAATATCAGAAATTTTGGGGCATGAAAATGTTTTCGTCACTAGACTTTTACCTCGTAAAGAGGTTTTTTTTATGGGATATCAGAAATTTTTGAATAAGACATCAGAAATTTTGAAATTGCAATATTTTTTGACAGTATAGTTTTGTCAATTTTGTTTATTGTTTGTACAGCTAAAACAAACTGTCTGGCAACACTGGTCCCCTTTACAAACACACATGCCCAGCGCAAAAGCTATCAGCACTCTTCAACTCTGGCTGCTATGACACTTTGCAGCTGCTGTCCTACTCCCATTATACCTTTTTAAATAAAAAATAAACGTTGAAGGTATGCCTAAGAGCCCTTTGAAATACCTTTTCAACGAAATATAGATAATGCCTGTAGCTTCTATCGTTTGGACGCTATGAGGGTTTAAATTTTAGCGGTTTTTAGCGATTTCCCGCTAAACTAGCGATTTTTCGAAAAAGTCGTAGAACAAACGATTCTATATTTTTGATTATAAAATGATTTATCTGCCGCAAAAGAATTCACCACTTGCAAGCAGTTTATTTCCGCATTACGCTGCAAGCAGTGTACATACTGCATATGTACATGCAGTAATGTAAAGGTAAAAGGTATATTCAGTTAATAGGTAATATCTTGTCCAAACGAATTTTGACAGATATGTGTTATATGTCAAAAAACGCGGAATCAAATTGCCTATAACATATAACATATTTTAAAGTGATTTCATGTGTAGATTTTTCTTAAATCGCCAAAATGTGTAAAAAAATACCTTGTTTCACCTGTAGCTGTTTACCTTTTCACTTAAAAGAAAAACTTTGAAGGTATGCCTAAGAGCCCTTCGAAATACCTTTGCAACGAAATATAGATCGCATCTGTAGCTTCTATCGTTTGGATGCTATGAGGGTTTAAATTTTAGCGGTTTTTAGCGATTTCCCGCTAAACTAGCGATATTTTGAAAAAGTCGTAGAACAAACGTTTCTATATTTTTGAGCCGGAACAAGTCCTCATTCAAACATTTCAGCTAAATCAACGCTTTGATACTAACAAACAGACAAACAAACAAACAAACAAACAAACAAACAGACTGACTTTTCATCTCGTTTTGAGAAGGGCACCAAAAATTTCAAAATTAATTATCTTTCGAACCAGCGGTCGGATTTTGATGATCGAGGTCTCATTCGACGCGTAATTTTGATTAGAATAGTTAAAAATTAAAAAAAATTCAGAAAGGCTCCAACGGCCCCATTAGCTCCAATCATTTAAATTTTGCCCTCCCACTTACACCTGTTTATCTGACGAACCAGGTGAGTTTTCAAAAGTCTTAGTATGCACATTTGTAAGTTAAGTTGATACCTTTCGATCGGTATATAACTCGACCTGATCGGACAGTCATAGAAAATCTTCCATTCTTCCTGTGTATATATGCTAGTCGCCTTCGCACCCTTCGTGCTGCTTTCGTCACTAGCGCGGACTGCCGTCCGCAGTGATTTACTAAAAGCAAATTTAAAAATCAACTTAAATGATAGCCATAAAAAGATTTCAGAACAAATGAATGTGCTCTGCTTGCTTCGGTAGCTAAAACTATTGCACTGCTTTACTTACACCTGAACTGCTTGCTGTCACAGCTGAGTTTCCATGCGCCATTTATGACTAGTACACACTTAGAACTAACCCCAGCACATGACGAGGTGGCCGAGTGGTTAAGGCGTTGGACTGCTAATCCAATGTGCTCTGCACGCGTGGGTTCGAATCCCATCCTCGTCGAATTTACTTTTTGCTTTTTTTTATTTATAAAATATATTATTGTTTTATTAAATATTTAGTCTATTTTAAATTATTTGAAATTTTAGCTAATTTTATCATATCTGCAAAATAAAATGTTGAATCATAAACCAGCTACTAAAAAAGATTTAATTCGCTTTTAAAGCAAGATCGTATCTTATTTCAGCAGAATCTACAGCTTTTATGACCATGAGCGGTTACGATTGCAGCGTTACAGACTTCGTATAACGACCAGCCCAGGCACCAATATAAACGAAATGGAAATAGATACATTGATAACAAATTAACGACAACAACAACAACATATAGATGTGGGGGAGCTCCTTATTGTAGAGATTTACTGGCATTTAAGTTTATTGACACTGGTCGTGAAAGGGTTCTTAAGATGATGCCTCAACGTCAAGGTCGCCGTGATGTCGGGCCAGCTAGAACTCGAAATAATTAAAAAGAATTTTAGAGCCACGGTCGCAGCATATCTAAGAAAAAAAACAGGTAATTGGTAATTGATAATGACTGCTGCTAGTGCGGGTCTCAACAGCTAAAAAGAATAGATGAATTAACTTCATTTTAAATGATTCCTCTTTCATCAATTTGCGGCGAGTAATTGATCCATTTAATACTATTGGCGTTAATTCAAAAAAAAATATGGCAGTTTGTGATGGAAGATAAAATACTTCATAGGCTGAGAGATTGAAAAATCGGTTACATATTTATAATTAAATTTTTGTATTTAAATCTTAAATATTGTTTTTATTTTTGAATTTAAATTTTCCTAAGTCTTGCTCAGTAAACTGATTACTGAGCAATAAAATACTTTAATCCAAATAAGATCTGCTAGTCCGTATTTATTCGACAAAGTGTTGAAATTTCCTTGAATTGTAAGTTAACAAACATACATACATAAGTCATAAAGCTTAACTATCAATCGTTTGCTCTAATTGTCAGAAAATTGGAAAGTTTTGTGTGTTTTATAGTGCGGGTAAAAAGTAATTGGGATATAGTGCGCAAATCGTTAATAGTACCTGATGTGTAGGAGGTGTGAAAGTGACTACTGTGCATATATATATATATATATGTGTGTACATATGTACGAGAGAAATCCACTCGGCGAGTGCTCCTAAATCTCAAAATTAAATTATATTCGCTTATGATATTTTTCTCTCTTTCGCAGTAGTACACGATCAAATAATTGTTTGACTTAAATCGCCACTTTCCGGTGGCCAGTTTTGATTTCAGTTTCAGCTTTAGTAGCAGCTTAAATTAATACATAGTAGCAGGCAAAATTCGATGGTGATCAAAGCCCAGAGTCAATTCAATTGAGTGCAGCATCCAGTTTAACCTTTTTCCTTTTGGTCACTTGGCACTTTCACAAATAAATAGGTAAATAAACTTAATATATACACAAACTGAAGTCAAGCACTTGGCTGTTTAACTTAAGAAATACCCCGTGTTTTATCTTCTATAAATTAAAAAATAAATAAATACAGATTAATCAACATTTTTACACAGAAAAAAAAAGCCGTTCTAGAATCAAGCCTAAAATACTTAATTTAAGCCTGCATTTTTTAAGTATGTTTCCAGGATTAAGCTGAACAATCAAGCCTATATCGGGATTAAAATGGGAAAATAAGCCCAAACTACTTGATTCTCTCTCGGCCTTTCTCATTTCAACTGGTTCGGTGGCTCAGTGGTTAGAGTCGCCGATCTGTTTGAAAAAATCCTGGATTCGATTCCAGCAGTCAATTGCAATCAAACATTCCCTTCATTAAAAAAAAAATGTTTAAAAAAAACAATAAAAAAAATAAAAACAATAAAATAAAAAACAATAAATAAAAAATGTATAAAAAAAAGATTTAAATATAAAATAACACAAAAAAAAAATTTAAAAATAACAAAATTAAAAAAAATTAAAATAAAAAAAAAAACAATTAAAATAAATCTTAAAACAAAAATTTAAAAAAAAAAAATTTAAATGTAAAAAAAACATTATTTTTTTTTTTAGCCTGAATTTAAGAATTTTAGGATTAAATTCGGGATTGAAAAAATCAAGTATTTCATACTTGGTTTAAGAAAATCCGAGATTACCCCACTTCTGACATCGTTTCGGATTGAATCCGGGCAAAATATCCCGGATTTTTTTTTCTGTGTATGAGTTCTTGTGTCCATAAAATTTAAACAGGAGAAATTTTACACTGAAATTTATTTATTTATTGTCAAGATAAATACAGCTGACTCAATAGTATAATTTTTAATTAAATTAACGTAAAATAAATTAAATTTCAATGTAAATAAAAGTAGAAAAAAAAACCTGAGCTTAAATGCATCTAAAAAGTCAACAACAATAAAAAGTTATGTTCTATAGTTTTTTGATCTTAAAAAATTTTAATAAATTAAAAGCTTTGCATTTTAAATTAAAGATGTTTTTGATGCAAGAAATATTGGACTTATCGAAATATTAATTGAGCAAATATTTAATTTGCTGCTGCCTCTGATATAGACTTAACGCTATTTATTTTCCTTTCGTTGCATTTCCTTTCGTCTGCTCTACAAATATTTTACTTTCAATGAAAGTCAGAGTCGGAGTCGGAGTCAGAGTCCGTCGTATAATTATATGGCATCCGTCGCTGACCCCAATCGAGTGTAGCTCATTACTCAGAAATAACCAAGACAAGACGAGACAAGCGAACAAACAAGACGGAACGAGATTGTTAGCATTGCATAAGTCGCCAATGACGATGACAACTTCATTCCCGCGAGTGCAAAATGCGCGAAAGCGGGGTGACAATTAAAAGGCGATACCCACATGTCTCAAACGCCTCAATCTCCAGCTCCAACTCAAACTTTAACTCTAAATGAAATTCAAATCCAAAGAAAATCCAAGTGTAAAGACAAAGGCAAAGACTGAGGCTAGTTTTAGGCTGATTCATCTCAGTTATTTGCAACGAATGAGTTTAATGAACTTGCTTAAAATTTATCGACAATAAAATGTGAAAACTACTTATGCTCGTAATTAGATACACATATTTATGAACATTTATGCCAACCGGCTTTAAAGTGACGTCGCCTTAACCTTAGCCAATTGGTGGGTGTTCCAGCCATCAACGTTAATTCTGGCTAATGAAAACGTTAGCCAGCTAACTGGCCCACCAACTGACAGAGAGATAGACTCTGAAACAGTTTGTATAATTTTTTATAATTCAGTAGACAAACACGCAAGCGTCAGCGTGCAGATTTACAGACTTTGTCTGTCATTTACTGCAAGAGAGAGAAATTCGTGCTTTGGATCGGATACCATTGGATGCCAGTAGACGACGCTTATTCTTGATTAGTTTGGTATTCTTAACAGCTGGCTGCCACTGTCATCGTCATCGTCCCGTGCCTTAGCCAATCTACTAGTGTTGCTCTTTTTAGTGGCAAAAATTTCGAAAAAAGACACATTTTGTGAAATCTCAAAACTTTGACATTACAACACATTTGCTTGCTTTTAAAAGCAACATTCATAAAAATTTCTTAAGATTTGTAAATAAATTTTCAAATAATATTTTATATATTAAATAATTAGATCATTGCTTAAACATATCGTTTTAATAAGACATACATATTACATCTCCCAAAGCTGGCTTTTAAAATGTGATGATCCCTTTTTCTTAGCTGATCAATATTATTACGGCAAGTTATTTTTCTACCTTCAAATTTAATTCCAATTTAAAGAAGTCCAGAGTTTCCATTGGTCACTGTTTTTAATTTTTCCCGCAACTCAAATGGCAAAATGCCAGATTTGAGGAGAAAAAATATGTTGTGGCAACACAGCTATCTACATTACTTCCGTCAGTCCGCATTCAACATATTAGTCTTAATAATTCCCAGCTTAGATCACAATGATGCAGATGCGAAATACAAGATACGAGATACAAAGATACAAGATACAGACTGGCTGGCTGGCGTTTACAGCTCGTTCGTGATTTGTGTTGTCTAATCGTTAACAATTATTCCAATGCCAATGCCAGATTCGTTAGTAGCTAGATTAGAGTATCTAGTAGATACATATTCATGTCTCGTGCTTCTGCCTGCTGCTGGTTTTTCTGTTTGTTTTTTCTAGGTGTACGCACCTCAACACACACTTTTGTGTACATTAAACTAAACTCGAACTCAAGTGTAATTGCTTAAAGGGGACGTTGAAGCTGGCACGGCTAATTAATATTTAAAGGTGTTTTGATTGCCATGCCTTTATTGGTATTGGTAACCTAATGGCAAATGATATTAATAATTTGCGGTTATGTCATTTACTTGCACAGAGAGCGTAGATCAAAAGGGCGCCTTTAAATTTTAATGCTATACTCAGATACACTATGTATGTATGTAACTGCTCCAACTACCTAGAAATGCAAGTGAAAGATGAGAAAGTGCTCAGGTGATGTTAGGTTACATGTCAAATGTACTTAATTATATTACTAGCCATAAAACAAACAGTGTAAGTCAAATCTTATATTTCTTTTATATAATACTAAACTCTGTCTTCCCAGAAGACAGTTTTGAATTGAAGCACACTGGGTCACAGCGTTCACTTCCACTTTGACAAAGGTCAACAAGAGAGTTCACTCGCCATACCAACATAGTCAGAGCTGAGAGTGCGCTGGACTGTGACATACCCTGTACTTAAGTGTAGACAAATCTCGTCAATTATATTTTTTTCACTATTTTGGTAATAATTAGGGTATTCAGAAACTCTAATATTTGTGTTATGTGGCAAAGTGTTATATGTTGTAATGACAACAAACACACAGAAAAAAGTATATCACATCAAACATGCCCTGGGGTATGTATACAAAATTCGTCGTATTGAGACAAAATTTCAAAAGGAGAAAGGTTGCCAAACTGTAATTAGTATCTAACGAAATAAGGTCACACTGAGGTTGGTATTGGTATTGGTTCTAAAAGTAAATAATTTTTCTTGGTCCTGTGGCTCTACGGATAGAGTCGCCGACCTGTCAGAATTAGAATTTTCAGTTAAATAACTAGGGTTCGAATCCCACAAATTACAATTTTAGTGATTGGTTCTTGGACAGGTTTTAAATTTAAATTATTAAATTGATTTTTTACAGTGGCAAAAGCATTAAGAAAGACAAGAGTAAGAGACGGTGACACCAAACGCATAAGCGTAAACGAAATAATGAGAATGCTTGCTTTATACAAAACAGCTGTTCATTGAAATTAAACTCATCGAACTGGGAATTTATCATGAATACGACAACAGAAACTTAAAAAGGTCACTCACTAGCTACAGTGTTATCACTTTGCCACATAACACAAATATTACAGTTTCTGAATACCCTAAGTAATTTCATAGACATTTTATGCAAATTGCCAAAAGAATTGCTTATTCAATGAAATCTTAATAGATTTGAAATAAATAACGCTAATAAAATTTAAATTTCAACGTAATGCTAACAAACTGAGCTTTAATTATAATTGAAAAAAGGAGAGTAATGAAAATGTAATTTTATTTGCATGAAAAACATTTTTTTTGAAGAGCTAATCTATTGAAGCTCTGGACAGCTTTCTGATATCCTTGTTATGCATTTGATGGGTGTTATGGATGTGGGTTACATATAGCATCTATAGCAGTCTTAAAGCACGTCAACACATCACGCAACGGCATTTAAAGCTAACATGTCATCTATTTCAATGACGCCAATTCGAATGTGGCTGAAAGAGAAACAAATACGTCTTAAGGGACGCACGCAGTGTATGTGTAATGGGTGTCTGAGTGTAAAAGTGTGTGTGTTTGCTCCATGCAGTGGCCTGTCAATAGCAATCTTATTGCCACTGGATCTGAAGCTTCGTGTTACCCATCGTCAGCCTTTGTTGTGGTAGGTTCATTTGTAACTAATTTGTGCACAAATCGGAAAGACAAAAGCGGTTAGAAAGAGTGGAGTGTAAGGTAACAGGGGAGGAACTACATCCACATCCACATTCACATCCAGAAGCATATCGAGAACAAGAGGTGCAAAAATTGCAGTTTCTAGTTGGTAATTTAAGCAAAACTAAAGTAAGTACTCTTATACATACAGTTTGTCAAGTAATTGTTTGCAAAGCCTTAAAAATGTAATATTTCGACTTTAAATAAGAAAATAATAGCTTATTATATATATTTGGAAAGGTCATTTAATTTTCGTTCAAATGATGCAAAAATTTCCTTAACCCATTAAGTACCCATTAAAATATTCGAATTTTAAAAAAGGTCTACTTTTCAACTTTTTCCTCGACTTCGATTTTCCAAAAAATGTTGGGATGCAAAACTGCAAACAAAAATTTTCAAAAATATTTTTGCTAGTATTTTTTAAAATTGTTTGAAAATCCTAAAAATGACCATTTTAACCCACTTTTCCTCATTTTCATGCAAAAAGTGCCTTTTTTTCAGTTTTCAAAAAATTCTAAAAAATACTAGCAAAAATATTTTTGAAAATTTTTTTGCAGTTACTCTTAGAATTGTTTCCAGAATTTTTTTGCATCCCAACATTTTTTGGAAAAAATCGAGGAAAAAAGTTGAAAAAGTAGACCTTTTTTAAAATTCGAATATTTTAATGGGTACTTAATGGGTTAAGGAAATTTTGCATCATTTGAACGAAAATTAAATGAAATTTCCAAATATATATAATAAGCTATTATTTTCTTATTTAAAGTCGAAATATTACATTTTTAAGGCTTTGCAAACAATTACTTGACAAACTGTATATATAAATGCTGATATAGAGTTTCCAGCAAGCTGGTCATTGAGTTGTAAGCTAAAAAATCTCAACAAAATATCTATAAATATCTATCTATATATGTATATAAATCAATTTGTTAATTGAAATTTAAATAAAAGAGTCTGCTTTCCAACAAGTAGTCGACTTGCTGAGCAATTGAAATGAATCAATTTGTCGGACTGTGACTGTTGAATTTGTCAAACCAATAGCAATGGCAATGGCAAAGCAAAATGCGCAAAGTGCAACGGCAAACTATAACAGTAAGCAGGTAAACAATAAAGTGGCAAATTGATGCACTTCGTTCGCATCTCGTTCGAGATCATCGAGATGGGGTGTTCAGGCCACAGTTAGCCGCTTGGTTCGGACCTCACACACATTAATACCAGTTGGAGTTGGCGAGTCGGCAAAGTGAACGCTTACTCTTACAGCAAAGTATCCAAGCCAAGTCCAAGTCCAAGTTGATGACGTAGCTCCACGATGACGATGACGACGACAGCAGTGAAGCCGACTGAGGCAGCGACAGCAAAGTGATTTTTTTTCTGTTTTGTTTCAAGACATAAACCGAATTACACACGGTCCGCAGATCTCATTTACTTGCCGCTCTTCGAGGCGTTCACAACGTCAGTAAAACGCTGTTCGCGTTAAGTATTTCAAAAAAAAACTGTGTAATTTTGTGATAAGCCAACAATTAAATAAAAAACAAGAAATACAATTGCAATATCCCTAATCCTTATTTGGCAACATTTTCGAAAAAGTTTCCATAATTTCTTTGTGATTTGAGAGAGCACATATTTATTAATTAATTTCCCCAACTCAACAAAAGGAGTCTTGCTCATCATTAATTGTGCATAAAAATAAAAATAAAACGCAGATAAATTAAATACAAATACAAATAATAAACAAGCAGCTGCATTAAAAACCATTTAAAGTGAGTGCAATTTGAATAAATAAAAACCATAAAACGGCATACGACTATGCACATCGATTTGCATGAACAAATACTCAGTTATGCACTTGACAGCAGCTAGATATTATTATTATAAATCATCATATATCGCATATGCATATTCATTATTGCCATACACATAACTCAAGCAACCAAGTTTGTTGCCTAAGTCTTTCGTTTTGCGAGACGTGACTTAATTAGTCGGACTTAACAAATGATGGGCATAAAACAAAGCGGCATTGATTGTCCAAAGGAGGAATACAAAAAAATATATATTTTTCATAGAAGCTTTGGAAATATTTATTATGATGTAGAACTTAGCAAAATCGTGTGCATAATGTGAAGAATTGTCTTTGATAAGTAACTTAATACTATGATTTTGCCATGTTTCTGTTGTCTGTTGTCAGTGCAAAACGTACGTTAATAAAGAAAAGATACAATGGTGAACACACCTACAACCTGCCAACCCTCAAAGAAAGTAAATAAAGCGTCTGTTTGCTTTTTCTCCTCCCAGATCGTATTTCATACGGGCCCAGTTAACTGCAACAGTCTTAATAATCAGCAACTTACCCGAACACGAACTTTCTGCAATTTATCATTATCCAATTTTCTATATTTTTTGCAGCAAGGTCAAGAGAGGACGCCGAGTCCAAGTTTAAGAAATGCCAGCGGCGTTCTTTGTTAGATAGAAAGCATTTAACAAATCTAAGACACGTGAATAAATAAAACAAACTTGCGTCCATAAAGATATGTATCATAATCATTAATTTGCATAATCAAGCGAGTTGGGGGCGTGGCTAGACGCCTTAGCTTTCCTGCCCCTAACTTGTTAACATTATCGTTCTCGTCTCGAAATTAAATTGGTGCCGTTTAGGCTGCTATTTTTTCTTTTGCGCGTACGCTTTTTTCTTTTATTTGGTTGATCAACTCATTTTTGACCAGCTCATTAATCACTCAGGCGTTGAAATGCGCCGCCAGATGGCGCTCGCCACGCTCATTAGCGTAATTGCTCAGTTGGCATCACACACAGCTTGCGTCGACGGCGACTGCGACTGCGACGTCGGCAGCGACGTCGGCATCGGCTTCCAGATTTTGATTAGCGTGCATTAAATGCTTTCATTTAAGTGAATCAAATCGAAGCTCTCGAAATCTTTGTGTTTTTTTTTTGTTATTTTTTTTGGCTGGAACGTGAGAAACTAAACAAACACATTTTCTGTAAAATATTTCGCGCTTTGATGCGCACAGTCGATTTATTTATTTATTATTCAATTATTTGGCATTTGTGACTTGCAGAAAAACGCTTGCGATTGTTTTATTTGTATTCGCATTGCTCGACTTGGATTATTATTTATTATTCATTATTTGGTAGCCATTTGGACCATCAATCAAATTTCGAAACAATTGCGATTTCAATGTAGGGCGTAGGCGTCCGATCGCAAATTTGTGGACACATTTTGTGTAAATTACCCTGACACTTATGAGTATGCACTGATAAAAAGAGGATAGTTTTCTTAACACAAGAATATTTGAGCTATTAATTTTAATCAACTTAAAAGAAAATTATATAAAGACATTATAAGCATGTATTTTTCTAGTGAGGATATTTTTTTATGTTTATTTTAAAATGTAAAAATCTTTTCAGCTCTAAAATATTCAAATGGTTTTTTTTTTATTTCAGCTTTACGTTTAAACATATAATTTTTAGTTCTTAAATTTTTTAACAGTGTACTTTCGCGTAATTGTACTTATCCAATTCTTTCTGTCTCTTTTCTATTATGCAGCATGTCTCCTCTGTTGAATGCCCTGACAATTTTGTTGTTCGCCCTGGCTACACTCAGAGAAACTACGGCCTATCCCTTCGCTTACAACATGCCCATGTCAAGTAGGGCGGTTGGTGCCAATACTGCCACGCCCCCACAACTGATCAGCAAACTGTTGGTGCAATCTCCAGCACTGGATAACCTGTACATGGATTATTTGGTGACATCGAAGCCACTTAATCTGCGTAAATACAACAACAACAAAATTAAAAAATCAAAAAAGGATTCGAAAATTTACTTTATACCCATACCGCCACTGCCATATCGTTATATTCCTGGCATCGGCTACGATTATCAGCCCATGAAAATTAAGCCCATTGTTCAGGAGTCATCGACAACTGAGAAGAATCATCATCGGACGCCAACGACAGCGATGCCTTCGACTCCGATTCCGGCACAGAGCAAACTGTTCCATGTCCAGCATCACAAGGACTATTACTTCAACGGACGCCCCTTCCGACTCCAGGTGGCGCATGCCGATCGCAAATCTTCTTCACTGACGCCACTTAATCTCAAGTCTAGATTTTATTACAATAAAAATATTATTTATTAATTATTTGTAGACACTGCATAAATGTGTTTTATTTAATTTGCATGGTAGCAACGATGTTCCATATGAGCAAGGTGATAAAATATAGCTAAAAATTATTTAATTCAATAAACACATTTATAAATCAAACATTTCTGACTTCAGCGCCTTGAGTTTTTTGACGAGATTAAGCGAATTTATGATAGAAATATCATTAGCCAGCCAACACACACTTTTTAAAACATATTATATGAGAAAAAGGGTATAAAAATTGCATATTTTCTATAATTTACAATATAAACTTTAAATCAGCTTGCTTTTAAAACAGTACAAAAATAATTCATTTTTATAAATCAATTTTACGGGCCTAAAAACCCATATTAAATTGGAAAAGAATTGAGAAAATAAATAACAAATAAGATAAATTACAATCTCTAATTAAAATTTAGGTTGGCTTGAAATATTTTTCAAAATGTTTGTAATGGAGTGAAAATAAGAGAATTTTTTAGTTATTAAAAATTCAAATGGGAAACAGAATGAAGAAAAATAAATAATTTTCCTTAGTAAAAAATTTACATAAGAATTGAAATAAAAACAAATTTAGTTTAGCAACCATGATCAAAAAGACCAAAATTACTTAAAATTTAATACCACATGCTAATTATTAAGTACTTACTGACGAGTACTATGCAATGCTTACTAAAATATGGTAACTAATTGTGTAGAAAACTGAGTCACAGTAGAAACCATTAGTAAATATAATTATTGTCACCTCTTCCGATATGTTGGGCAATAAATAATTTAATGTAGACAACTCTAAGATAATTTTGAGCCATAAGGTTGTAAACTAGTGTATGTTTAATGAGCTGATTATGAGTCGAATTGATTAATTGGTTAAACACTTATATACAAAGTCGGAAAAACATAAAATTGGGGCAATTAGACGAAATTTTCTGGCAAATTTATAGCGCCCCAAAAGTTAGCGGACATAAAATTACTAAGCGAACGTCGCTTTCACTTAAAGTAACTGGGAAAAATACAGAAAAGCAGAAATACCACACATGAAAATAGCATTCGTTTAAATGGTTAAATATGAATGCGTGAGAAATTTAAGTACTAAATAGAATGGTTAGAAAATGTAGGCAAGAAACTTAATTTCTTAGTGATGTACATAAATCCACACTAGGAAATTACTCGTGGACAGATTCATTAATTTACCGATTTTCCAATAAATATTTTTAAATGTAAACAAAAGTATTAATTAATATTATTTATATACAAGTTTTATTTTAAAAGAATCCTAAAGAAAAGTAAAAACCGTTAAAAATAAATGTTTTTTATAAATCTTTTCATGCCAGAACAATTTTTAAAAAATTACAGCAGTCACAAATTGATTACGATTCATCGCTGTACCGATGTCTGTTAACATCGCTAGTTGATGGACATTAAATTTGGCCTATTGTTAGTTGCCACGGCAGGGCGCCAAGCAACAATTTTATTGAACAAATTTATTTCCATGCCCTGCCCCCTTCTGCAACCAACGCCAACAATCAAACGGATTTCCATTTAAATATTTCACACACAGCAGGCAGTAAAGTATTTGAAATAAAATCTATAAAAGAGATATTAAATCGAATATATATTTTATAGAATCAGCAATATGAGTGAGATGGAGAAGGAGTCTCCCCCATCCTACGTTTGCAATATGCAATTAAATGTGGATCCCTCGGAGAAGCCAAAGGTGCGCTCCATATGTGGACCCGACTACGACCAGCGTAGCACGGAATCCGATCCGCAAGACGAATTTTTTGTGGATGTCGAGAATGTAACCGTCAAGTTTTACATAACAAAGACGAAAGTTGTGGCCCAAGTTTATCCCAATTGCATGACTATGGCCGAGGTGAAGCAGGACATATCGCGTAAATTTGAGGTGGATCCAGGGATAATGCTGCTGAAACAGGACAATCAATTGCTATGTGACAACACGCCCATTCATTCGACCAACTTTGATGAGTTTGGCATACACGAGTTTCAGCTGGAGCTCAATGTGCCCCAAGGCGATAATACCAAGCTCAGTCTGAATGTCTACTATGAGTAAGTTTTTGCCTATATTCAGATATATACACATGTCTTAAATTTATTTTCATCTTCTATTAGCAAACATCGCCTGCCAGATTATTTGACTGTCCATATTTCCGGAGAAGACACGGAGGATGGAAAACCAAAAAATGTGGTGGTGGAAATTGAAAATGCAGCGATTGTCAAGCCATTTCTATGTGGCTACAAGGACAAGCATAGTAACAAGGAGTATTTGGATGCCTTCACCCAAACTGGACCATATTTAGATAAATGGAAGAACAGGCATTATCGCTCGAGGGACACACAGACCTGGGAGCAGAAGGAGAAAACTTTGGTAAGTTAAAAGTATACTTATCCCTCTAATGCCCAGGCATAAAAAGAAATTTGAGCATTCACTAATTTTCGGACATAGAAAATTCGTAGTAAATCTCATCCTAGAGCGGTAAAAGAAAAACTGGCTGATGGAATATTTAGTTATTCATAAAGTTTTGTAGCAATATACTTTTAATTATAAATCTAATATAATTATATTAATTTTTAAAGTTTTAACTACGATTTTTTTTTACCCCGCAGGGTTGCGCATTAGAGGGTTATTCTTATCCTTCTTATTATTATAAAAATTTAAAATAATGGCCATTTGCCAAAAATATTATATCTAAGGCTATCTCATTCTATTGGTTTGATTTTTTACGATCCGTGCTATTAACAAAATGCATTCATTTTTTATTTATTCCAATTATAGAATACGGCTCATGAGCAATCTGTACAGTGTTTCCTCGATGGCATCAACGTGAGATACATGTCCACTGCCAACGATTATGTCATTGTCCCCGGCAAGTATCAGACATTTGCTCAAAAAGAACGGGCCGAGCAAAAGCTCGAGAAGATTTTGTTGATACAGCGCAATTGGCGACGCTGGATCCTCTGGAAGTACATTCATCTGCGGGCCAATGATTATCGGTAGGTTTGCAAGGAAACAGAAACATGCCTAAATAAGGGTCAAATATTTTGACTTGTAAGGCTGCTAGGTAAAAAACCAGACCAACTTCCAACCTTCATAACTTTGCCAAAACTGATGCGATTTCCAAACGGAAACGGGTTCTAAACTTATTCTGCAAGCAAAATAAATTAATATCACGTTTTTGTTGTCTGCCATGCCCTCAGGTGCCTAGTCAAAAATCGGTTGGATGAGGAGCAGCAGTATGAAGAGTGTGTTGAGAAGCGCGTAGAACGCACCGAGCAAATAAAACAGTTTCCACGCAGCAACGATGACTTCGACATGTTGTTCGCGGAAATCTCGCGTTGGAAGCGATCTGAGCTGAAGCGCATTGCAGCGAACTTTGAGGGACCTGCTCGGATATCCGAGGTGAATATTCTGCTGGATAAGGAGATTCGGCTGCTGAACGGTGTGGAGAGACAGCGGCGCTTGGTATCCTTGGCCATGGAGGACTTTCGCAAGGATCAGCTGTTGAAGGAGATGGGCAAACCCATCGAATGGATCGGTTACAAGGATTGCAAAATTCACTTGGACTTATTGCGCACACAACGCGTGCGATTCTTATCCGAAGTCTACAAAGATTTGCGCCAGACGCTGGACAAGGAGAAGCGACTAGAGCTGCTGGGACGCGTCATGGAGCTGCTCTTGGATGAGGCATGCTTTCCAAACTTTCCAGAGGTAGATTAAAAACAACAAAATACATACTAAATGAAAATTAAATTTTATGAAATTTGCACTTGTAGCTCTTCGATCTTTTCGATCGAGAGAAGAATCTACTGATCTATGCCAAGTCCTGTGATGTGGAAATTCTGCGCAAACGGCAAAACATTTTATTTTTCGAGCTGATCAAATTTCAAAAGCGTGAACAACAGAAAAGTAACAAGTGATCGACTTGATTTCGAATTTAGATGTATTCGATTAATTTTAAAACTTATACTTTTTGCAGATGTTCCTTCACGCATGTGCATTGTGTGCAAAAAGGTGAAACCATATTCCCAGTTTGCGATACGAACTCGCCAGAGTCACGTCGACACTTGTAAGCACTGCTACTACCTAAAGGTGAGTTAATGAACTTGACTTTGTAATTGAAGATGATGATAATCATGAGGATCATACACAGCTGGTGGCCACAGAAAACACAGTTTACCAATCGATTCTGCGCTGCATTCAGCGAGACGAGCGCAAAAGAAAATGCACCACATCCTTTGCCTTTGTCATGCAGCAGGACGATGTGCGTCACATGCTCGACAAAATATGGCACGGACACTCGGCGCTCAGCAAGACGGAGAATCTCAGCGAATTGCGGTAAGCTCCATCCAAATTTCGACATCAATTAGTACTAAGATTACCAAAATTTGGAATTCAAAAATTAGGAAGTTTATACTTAAGGCCCTATTCTCCTTCAGCTTGCTGTTTTTGGACCTTTTTTGAAAAAATTCTCATTTGAAAACGCAAAAAGATATTTGAATTTTGTTTTTTTTATTGAATTAGTAATGAATGAAAAAAAATAAAAAAATTTTTTTTTGCCTCGACACGAGGGGTGTTCAAAAAGTAATGAGACTTCAAAGTTGGGGGTTGAAAAAAAAGGTGTCGTCACGGCGGTCGGAAATGAAAAAAAAAACGGGCTTTTAATCAGTATAGATGTAATTCTGTCCCGTAGTAAAATAAAAATTTTGCTATTTTTTTTGACAAAATGGCGGCCACTTGAAATTGACAAATCGATTTGGACCCATTTTTTTGTAGTTTAGTGTAAAAAAAAATAGTAAAAAAAATCGCAAAATTTTTATTTTACTACGGGCCAGAATGGTGACAATTCTACGTCGATTAAACTTTGTTTCATCCAAATCGGTTCAGTAGAACTGGCGGAATCGTGGCCGCCAGCTCGAAAAACGTGGTTTCGAGATAAACGCGTTCAAAGTTTTGACTCCACGTGCATTAACATTAACATTGCTGGACAAAAAAGGCCATAACTCATAAAGTACTTCGAATTTCAAAAAACCCTTTTAGGGTTATATTCTTAAATGTCCAAGCTATAAAAAAATGCAAAAAAAAAAGTCGAAAAAAATTTTTTGCTGAAAGAGAATAGGGCCTTAAATTAAATTAACTTAACAAGAATTAAATTAAATTTATTTTGTGCAAGCTTAACAAACCTCGAAACATACGTGGGAGCCACAGAATACGCTTTCGCTTGAATTTCACTGGAATTCGTATGAAATTAAGTGAAATTCAAGCGAAAGCGATTTCTATGGCACCCCCAATAAATCTGAATATATAAATATTACTGGTAAAATAAAAATGGAATTTTACTTTTCGAAAAAAGTTTACCCAAATGCAGAAAGATACTTTTCCTAATATCAATGAAATTAGTGTTTTAAATTTCTATAGTATAAATTTTTGTGGTGCTCTGAATGTTTTAATTTAGTTGATTTTCCAAATATATGTTTCCTAATTTTCATATATATTTTAGATTTTTAATATTACCTATTTTTTTTAATTTTTGTAATGTTTACAAAAAATATTCGAATTTCGTTTGAATTGCCTAAAGGACAATAATTTTAACTTGCCTCTTTACTTAGATTGCCCCGTTGGAATAAAAGTGATGACTGGTCACCATGGAACTGTGTCTGTCTCACAGAACGCGAGACGCGCGATCATTACAAGATCGACAACATTGAGAAGGTCTATGATCCCAAGTTCATACTGTATGTGGGCAATTGTCACATGTTGGCACGCAACTTGTTCCACACTCTGGCCGCTGTTGCCACCGAGTTCCAGGAAACAGGACAATGGTGGAAAGTGGGCATGAATAAGCAGCGCAGCAGCAACTTGAATGCAGTCTAATTCGAGATATTGAGTAATAGAATACTTAAAATACTTATACAAAATGAAATGCATTATCTTAATAAATTATAAGTTTTATCCCAGCATGTAAAACATGTTTAGATAGTTTTGTGGCCGTATCAAAAAATAATTAGCCTGATGTTCATCATGTCTATGAATGCTTGGGGTTGTTTCAAAATGTAGTTGAAAGTCGATTTGAATGGTTTTCTTTAATTCAGCGCCTAATAAAATTACAATAATGAAACAATTCAAATTTTGACAAAACGATCAACTGGATACTTTGAAGTTATTTCCTACTAACAACGTCTTTAAATTTCGCCTCCAAATACTGAACACGTTTCAGTAATTTGTCACTGGTGCTGAACTCGTTGTAGGGCACAGGTATAACTTGGTAGCCACTTTTCTCCAGTAGATCGAACGTTAGATTCGTTATGCCACTGGCACTGCGATGTGTTCCATGGCAAATGTCATGGAAATCAACCACCATTAAAGCAACTCTAAAAACAAATACGCATCGATCAGCATAACAACATCATTACAAACAATATAAATTAATTTACCTAATTGCATCTTGATTCTTCTTATCCAGGGGAAGGGCATTTCTTTGGGCATCAAATTGGCAGGTAGCATCTGTAATTCAATTTTATTAGAAACTTTTCTTTGTAGCTGTTGTCTGCATCTAACCAATTAAGAAACCCATTTTGCTGTCCACCGAGCTGAGGACATGATTACTGGCCGGCAGCAAGCTCTTTAGCGCATCCAACATTCCGTTAACAAGGATTTGCTTGGATTTGGTGTGTGCCATGGGCACCTGGTAGACAGCACTATCCGTTGCCAGCAATGTGCCCTTGTAGTCCGTGGCACAGAGTTGCGCGTAGCTGTTTAGATTTAATAGCCTCATTTTGGATGTCGGCGTTAGACCGGCCTTATCACTCTGCAATAACGGCAGGAAGTCCGTGCTGCAAAGAGAAAATAACGCTGATTTAATTACAACCTTGAAAAAACACCTTTAAAGCTTAATTCTATATCTCTAGTCAAAAAGAATAAAAAATATATAAATCTATCCAAGCAAAGTATTTGATATAAAAAAATAGCAATATTAAAAAGTTAGCTTAAACTTCTTAATTAGATTTTGAAATTAGTTGTTAATGACCAAATGTTATGTTTTAGATTTAATTAAAGAAATAAATAAACAACCTCAGCACAGACTCCAGCTGGCCATCCTCCACAAGTCCGAGCATAGTTAGCGACCAAACATAGTTCAGCCAGTCCGATTGCCTTGTAAAATCCTCCCGTACAATTGACTTGGCCAGCTTTTTGCGAACATCCTCCAATTGTGCACTTTTGAAGTTTAGCAGCGCTGCCGTTAAAAAGTATGCGCTGAGATCTTGAGGTCGACAGATTTCACAGTTCTTCAGCAGCCACTGCGTCAGTGATTCCAAAATATCTGCAATAAATTGAGTATTTAATATAATTCTTGATATTATGAGTCTTATATTTACCCAAATCGCGATATCGCATGATGCCCAGACTGGTTAATATAGAGCCAACAACCGCTGATTTCTCAGAGTTCTTTGGCAGCGCCGCTTGGACATCCGCACAAACTTTCGCACCGAGAACAGAGTCCTGAAAGTTAAGCATGGACATGGCGTACAGCACATCGGCCGACTGTTTAAGATCCAATTGATCCGCAGCACTGCTGATATTGAAGGCCAGCGAGCGGAGTAGCGGAGTGCTACGACGTTTACGCTGCGCCAAGGTGCTCATCACTTTGACCATCTGGGGCAGACTTATGCTGGCAATTAACTTGGCCGCTTCGTCATCCCCCGCCACGCCAAGAACGGTATTCAAGTCATCAGTGCGAAAGCCAGAAATGCGTTTTGATGTTGAGTTGTTGCCATTAGATGATGATCCCGTCATATTTGCATTCTTTCCATTGAGGCCGTTCTTGGGCAGAGCTGTGCGGCCCAGCATTCGACAAAGGCGTAAAAATCTCGAATCGTTCTCAAATTCAGAGATTTTAACTCGATTAATGGTACTCCATTCGGCGAGTATTGAAACGATCTTCAAAGCATGCTTGCGGGAAAAGGCATTGTTGTTCTCCGTTATGGCCAATAGACCATTCACTGTCTTGGCATTAATGATGCGCTCATCAATGTTGTTGATGGCCGAGTTCGTTGTGGATTTAACACCTGACTCGCTCTCATTTCGCAGAGATGAGAATGCAGCCGCAACCATTTGACCTGAAAATACGATGGAATAGTCAGAAAACTAGTCAGATTATGTTTGGATTTTGTTTAAGCAAATCTAAATCAATTGATTTCGTAAATTTTTGTGAGTTTTTCGTTATTTCTTCTGGGCAAATTACACATATTGCTTGGAGCCAGTGTTGCCAATTTGGCTATTTTCCCGACAGATTTAGTGGGTTGCAACTGGCAAATGCGGGATACATTGTTAAACAGCGGGTAGCGGGAATTTTAGCTACTTCAAAAATTATTTTAGCTTTTTGAAAACATCTGGTAACTTCATGTATTTTTATGCTTTACGATGCCACACTTAAACACTTTATAGTATTTTTTCCATTTGAATGGCGCAAAAACATCGATAAGCCAAAAGAGCATTAAATTTTGTCGTTTTTAACTATGAAATCAATTGAATCGAGCTTTATACCATCGCGATTGTAAGGTGTAAAAGCCTTCCATTAATGTCTTCATACCCCCTAACTTTGTCAAATTTTTGTATAATAAAATAGATTGGATGCAGATTTATTAATTTAATCATCTATTCATTTAAATTCCGTTTGAATGATTCAAAAATTTCCTTAATCCATTAAGTACCCATGGAAAATTTTTAAAATTTTTTATAAAATTTTATTTTAACTTTTTTCCTCGGTCCCAAACAAAAATTATTTTAATGCAAAAAAAATCTTAAAAGAATTCTAAGAGTGATTGAAAAAAATTTTAAAAATAACTTCGCTAGTAATTTTTACAGATTTTTTGAAAATTGCTAAAATGCCACTTTTTGTATGAGAAGGAGGAAAAAGGGGTTAAGATGGTAATTTTTAGCAAATTTTAAAAAGACATCAAAAAAATATTAGCAAAGAGATTTTTTAATTTTTTGTTTGCATTCACTCCTAGAATTGTTTGAAGAATTTTTTGCATCAAAATATTCTGGAAAAACACTGGATTAAATCAATAAAATATCGTTTTTCTACTCTAGCGATTTTTTTTAGCTATCAACGATATTTAGTTTAAGCTATTTTCAAGCTCTTTTCAAAGGCTATTTTGGCTTTATTCATGTCCCGAAGACGTTGGCAACACTGCTTGGAGCATCTGTGAACAGCTGATTGACGCAATTAAAATCGAATCTCAATCTGTTTCTGGGAATGCCCCTAATGCATTTACGCACCCGATCCTTTTTGCTTCCTTGTTGCCTCCGCTGCCGTTGCCGTTGCCGTTGCAGCCGGCGCACGAGTCTCGGCATCATCAGAAGATCCCTGTCCATTATTGCTGGCCGCCGTTGCAAGCGCAGCGCTTGCCGCACGTGCGTTGCTGCTGTATGCGGCGCGGCGACAAAGCTGTGTCACAATACTGCCGGTGAATCGCTGTAAGCCCAACATTTTCACTTATGTCTTTCCAGGTGTTTCCTTCCAGTTGCTCAATCGGCGCGCTGTAAGAGACCAAATGGGTTTACATAACCTTTTTGTTTACATTTTTTTTCTAGCAAAAAAAAAAAACAATCATTGAAGTGAGTCAACTCACAAGCGATGACTTTTACAGACACTAGTAATTATATTTACTGTTTGATTCAAAATATATTTATTTAGTTATAAATTATTTAAACTTTCCTAGTTCCTAGGTACACTGAGCACTAATCGGCTGTCCACCCAACTGCGATTAAAAACAACAACATTGAACATTAGGCTGTTATGTTAATAACAGAGTAAAAACTGCAGTATTCACATTTTATATTATTTGTTATATATTTCAATTTAAAAACATAAAAAAATTATTTTCTTGCTGTACTTTAATGCTAATAGTAAATTAATAAAATAGGAAATTATAAATGAATATTTACAAACTTAATAAAAAAAAATAACAGATCCATTCGAGTAGGCCGGTAACGACAGTGCTGCGAAATGTTCAATATTGGTTAAATACCGATAGTTAATTGGCTAAATACCGATAGTCAATTGTCATATGAAATGTATTGTTTGACATACTGTATACAACAACACTGGTCATTAGCGTTTTGCAACACTGGCGTGGGACAGCTCACCAAAATTCTGCCCGAGCAGTGTTTTTTTGCATTTTCGTTTAAATTTTATACTTTTTATTTGGCTAAAAGCAATAAAACGAGTATTACTACATGAAAGTCGCTAAATAGAGCTTTTCGCTGCAATAAATATATATTACAAAGACGTAAAGATATATATACAAAGGAAAATAATAACGAATTTGTCTTGCCAGTGATTTGGCAAGTTGGTGTGAAAAATTCCAAAGCAGAAAATTGCGTTAAAATGGTTGATAAATTTATCAGCATGTGGAAAGTGCGCGAATTGGCTGACAAAGTGTAAGTTGTGCAGCCATATTAACATGTTCATATAATACACTTTCAATACATGCAATAAGAGATAAGAAGGAAAATTCAAGTATATTAAAATACTGCTGACACTCCCACGACCATCACCAAAAACAGCAACAACATGTACTCGTACTTACCCCCTCCCCCAATACCAATCTCTACATACATATACCTGTCTCTTTAAATACACAGGTGATACAATTGTGATGCAGTTGTGCTAAATGTGATGTACACAGTTATAGTTTGACTAATTCTCCTTGTTTATGGAAGAGCTATGAACGCTTTGTTTTATTCGCTGGTTGGTGTCTGCTTTTGTTGCTTTCAAGGTTGTTTATTTTGTCGGGATTTGAATGTACTCTGTCTTGCATACACGCACACATATACGATTCACTCTAGCACATGTGTGTATATGTATGTGTAAGTAATTACTACAAACGAGTGCATATCAGTTTATTTATCAAGAAAACATTTTGTCTCACTTGTGTTTCCTTCAAAATAAGTTACAGTATGTGATATAATTCTTTTCACAAGGAAAAAAATCCACAACTATATTATTATTGCTTGATCGATTGACATTAATATTTATTCAACAATTCTAAATGAGTCGCAATATTTTATTTCAAAAACTTAATTTATAAACAAAAAGCAACTATTATGAAAACAAATAAAAATAAAGTAACAAGTTAGGGTTTATTAAAAAAAATTTATGTATGATTTTTGTTGTCAAAACTATTACTTGACACACTGTGTACATTCAAATTCCAGCTGTGCCCACAATTGTACTTCCAGTTGCGACACTCCAGTCAAATTTCATTTCCAATTACAGCACTCATTAGTTTATTACTGTCGCTATCTTAACATCGAGCCCATTTAACCGTTATGTACGTGGCATGTTAAATTTCTCCACCAATTTGAAAGCAATTGGTAGTTTACTTTACGTTGTTTCACTGTCATAGCAATAAGTTTTGTAAATCCACTGCTGAAATATTATCAATGTAAGGCATGGGCTTATCTGAAAACTGATAAGAACGAGTTGTGACAATTCACACTTTCTTTATATTCTGATTATAACAAGATAATACTCACGCGTACTTAAATCACGAAAGTTCTGCATCAGTCGATGAACCAGAACTTTGATAA
The DNA here is from genome assembly GCA_037043495.1 of Drosophila recens. Taxonomy (NCBI): domain Eukaryota; kingdom Metazoa; phylum Arthropoda; class Insecta; order Diptera; family Drosophilidae; genus Drosophila; species Drosophila recens. The sequence continues at coordinate 93,436 of JBAMBJ010000196.1, forward strand.
AATTATTAAATGGGAAGTTAACTACAGTCTTTAAATAAATTAAATTCCTTTGAAATATATTATATTTTATGCGGGCTATATCGCGGATTTTTTCCTATATTTACTTCTAAATGTTTAAAAAAAATTGTAATTTGTTTATGCAGCACCAATGTCGTAATGAACTACACAGAAATTGAGGGCAAGGTGCGTGAAGCGACCAATGACGATCCCTGGGGTCCAACTGGACCACTGATGCAGGAACTGGCGCACTCGACGTTCTCCTATGAAACGTTTCCGGAGGTTATGTCCATGCTTTGGAAACGGATGCTGCAGGACAATAAAACCAATTGGCGTCGCACTTACAAAGTAAATCAAATTCTTGAAACACATAAAATAATTTTAATTATTATATTTTATAATTATAGAGTTTGCTGTTGTTGAACTATTTGGTGCGCAACGGATCGGAACGTGTGGTAACTTCGTCCCGGGAGCACATCTACGATCTGCGTTCATTGGAGAATTACACATTCACCGACGAGGGCGGCAAGGATCAGGGTATTAATGTTAGGCATAAGGTACGAGAGCTTATAGACTTTATTCAAGACGACGATCGTTTGCGCGAGGAGCGCAAGAAGGCCAAAAAGAATAAGGATAAATACATTGGTATGAGCAGCGATGCAATGGGCTCCCGCAGCAGTGGCTATAGTGGTTATAGCGGTGGTGGTGGCGGTGGCGGTGGCAGCGGCAGTGGCTACAACGACAGCGACTGGCGAAGTAACAACCCCCGTGGAGAAAATTGGTGTAAGTGCTCACTCTCATTACTAAGACAATTGTTAGTTATAAAAAATTCAAACTTAATTATGATTATTGATTTTACAGACTCTGATAAGAGCTCGGCCGAGCGCTACGAAGACGAGGATACTCATTACGATGGCGAGCGTGAAGGATCAGACAGTGACTCACCCAGTCCCAGGTAAGCTTTAATTACTGATTTAATGAATATGTTAAATTAAACACTATTATTATTGTAGACGCAACTATCGATACAATGATCGCGCAAGTCCCGCCGAGGTGGCAACTGAGAGCAAGCCGCAGAATTTGAGTATGAATATGAATATACGGACAAAGGCAGTGGGATCGCCGGTCTCCAAGCAGCCAACATCATCATCATCAGCATCAGTTAGTGGATCAAAGCAATTGTCATCGCAAAAGAAAATCAATTTGGGTGCTGCTGCCAATTTTGGAAAGACTCCAAATGCCGCTGGTATTCATTCGCCCACGCATCGTGATACGCCCACCAATAACACCGTTGATCTAATGGGCACTAATAATAATAATAATTCTAATAATAATGATTTGCTGGATGATCTATTCAAAACTTGTTCACCGTCGCCACCACTACAACGACAACAACAGCAACCTCAAGGCGAGAAGACACTCAATAGTGCCGCAATTATTGCTGATGACGATGATGACTTCAATCCGCGAGCTGGTGACGCTCCTCCTCCCCCTGTTCAAGAGTTTGGAGATTTTTCGAGCGCTTTTGGCAGCGAATCAGCAGCACCCTCGACTGGCATTATTCCACCGCCAGCCAGCAATGATGAGTTTGCAGACTTTGCTGCATTCCAAGGCCATTCCACTTCGGCGCCACTACAACTGGATAACCAGTTGCTGACGACAACGACGCCAGCTAACGATGCATTTGACTTATTCAACTCCACATCGGCAGCAGCAACGACAGCGGGAACGGGCGCATCGACGGCCACTGATCTTCTGGCCGGATTGGGCGATTTGTCAATCCACCAAAGTATGCCAATGGGTGAGTACGTAGACTAGCTAGATCTAATAACTAACTAGACCTTAGAAATCATTTCCTAAACAAATTCGATAAATAATATTAGGAATATCAATATTTGGAAACAAAAGTAAGGAAAAGAAAACTAGGAAGCATGTAATTTGGAAATGTATATTAGAAATGCTGTTATTGTAATCAGAAAATCCAGTCAAATAAAAAATAATCAAAGTTATTTTTCCTGTTAATGTAAAAGATTTTGTCGGAACTTTGTTCTCTGAATGTTTTTCCAAATTTATGCTTCCTTCTTGCCATCTTTATTTTGGTTTACCCTAAATTGTATTCTTAACTTTTCTGCAACTCTTCTGAAAAACATGCGTATGAGTTAGCTTAGTATTTGTATTAGTATTTGCTAAATCATAGAGCACTTTCCGCATTTAGTGGGCGACAAGTAATAAAAAAAAACGATTGCATGATCGAACGCGCTTCCACAACAAATTCCAATCGGATGCACTCGTTTTCTTTTTTTCTTTCTAAACGATGACAGCTTTTGAAACGCAAATGCAAATGCTGGAAATAACGAAGACTGCGCCATCGGAAACCATACGTCTAGCTCTTGCGAAGGCCATTGACAGTTTGCGTAACGTTTCGGGCGTGCAGAGTGCGACAGATGTCAACTTTGTGGCTGCAACATTGCGACAGTTGCAACGTGACGATGATGCCTTGCCGGGATACACAACACCAGAGCAGCTTATGGGTCTTGATTGTCAATCTGTGGATTGGTCCTTGTTGGCCAGCAACGAATATTCAGCACTTTTAAACCAACTAACTAGGTTATTCACACCAGATTGGCCACAACCCGCAGTTGATTTGACTGTTTTGAATTTGTTTAAACTGGATTACAACATGACATACACACGTATTGCATTTGAGATGCTGTTGGAGCAGCTGGAACGTGTGCCGGGCAGAGTCTGTATCCTGCTCGAATCTCTGCTTAAAGATGAAAGGTTGATTGCCATAAGTCTATTGAATATGTCCCGAGAACGTGGTACATTAATGCAACGCTTTGCACGCACCATTAAAGTGCTGCCGGAACGACAGCTGGAAGAGCTGGATGCACACATTTCGCAATACATGCAACTTTTGATGGGACTGCCAAGTGTAGTGGCCAATAAACTAGCACGTGAATTGCCAGGATTATTTGCACCTATTAATTATGGGCAATTGTTGTTGCGTCAATGGTTGAAAGCCTTAAACTTTGTGCTACAGTGTGACAATCATTTGGGTTCAACTTACTTCGATTTGAAGCCATTTAGTTGGCTATTGTCACGAGTGCTCAAACATTTTTACGATGCTGCCACGCTGGAAATGCTGCTGCGGGTACTCCAAGATTATGCAGTTCAAACAAAAGGAGCTAGAATTGTGGTGCAGCAAATTTTGCAAGAGCTAGAGCCCGCGGTTTGCTTTAAGGTCGCACGAAGTGCTCTTAACGCGCACCTTCAACTTGTTGTGCTGTTGGGAGCAGCTGCTTTGGAGACGCCTCACTGGCAGCATTGTCTGCTGGAAAAACTGGCACTGCAACGCACTCCAAATTCAAATGTGGTACTGTGTAAATTAGTGGAATATCTGCAGGCAGTTGCACCTTCCAAGTTGCAGACACTCTTTGGCCAATTGCTGGGCATCTGGTCAAAGCGATTAACACTGCAAAAGTTGGGCAAAGAGGAGCATGTGGCCATCAGCAAGTTGCTTATACTGTGTGGCAAATGTCTTGGCAGCTTGCTACCGGAACACAATCGTCAGCTGCACGACGGATTTAGCCATCATCTGCAGTCGCCGGACGAAGCGCAGCGTCAGCTGGGCATGAAAACTGTGGAGATACTGTTTAATATGAGCGCAGGAGAGGAGCAATTAAAATTCGAATATAACATGGATACTACAAATGGAGAGATGCTCAAAGAGCTTGAAGAGCTGGCGAGTTTTGAATGCCCCAGCAGCAGCAGCAGGAAGAAGCAGCAGTCAAAAGAGCAGCAGCAAGCCAATCTTGAGCTACACTTAGCTCAGTTTATGGCAGAGCCAAAGAACTCAATAAACAGCCAAGAGCTAGATCCAAAGGAACACACAAAATATACTGTGAAAGAGCTAGACTCAAAGAAACACAAAACCACAAATAATGAAAAAATGCAGTTGGACTCTGATGATGAGTCACCTACTGATGATGATGATGATGATTTAAAGCCCTACGACATGTCCAATGACATTTCAAGCAGTCTGGAGCAGCGACCCAGATTTCTACTTGATGTGCTGCATTTATTGCGCACCAAAGTCTCCGACTATCAAATCTTTGAGGCTGCACTCGGCACGGCCGAGCAACTGATACGCCAACAACTTTCCAAGCACGATGAGAAACTAGCTTTGGAGCTACTCCAGCTGTTTCTGACACTCGAGATGCAGTTTTACTTTGAGCACTTTGAGCGTGTGCGATTTGAGTGTTGTGTGGCCATTTGCATCTCACATCCGGGTGCGTGTGCCGAGCATCTTTGTCGAGAGTTTCACACGGACAACTCACGTTATGCCCTACAAGTGCGCATTTTAATTTTACAAGTCCTGGGCACAGCAGCCAAAGAATTGGCTGGTGATACTCAAGAAGCCATGGCTGAGATTCAGCCACCGGCAGCCAAACAAATGCGCAAATTTGAACTACAAGTGGATAAGGATTCGGATCGTTTATTGGCTGCCCAGCGCATCATCCGGGATCGTTTGCGTTCGAAGACGAGGCGTTTTTTCAGCCAATCCAAGACAAAGCCAGGCACAGGAGCAAAGCCGAATGCCTTTCATCCAGTTGCTGGCACTTTCTTTTTTGGACTCGTGCGTGGTCAACGCACACGTCAAATGCTTTATGTGAAATATGAAAATATTGCCCATGATATTGACACACAATTGCTGGTCAATATGCTGCACACGTTGGCCATGTTGATAATCTGCGCCCAGAACTGCCCGCTGTTGCCCACTATGACGCGGGAAATCTTTGACTTGTGCACATTTGTGCGCTTTAATCCCGAGGCTCGAGTACGCGCAGCGACACTTCAATTGCTGGGCATTGTATTGGTCACCATGCCCGCCAATCTGCTGATTAACAATTTTGCCGAATCACTGAACGAACTGCAGCGTTGGCTGGAGGAATTTGTCCGCTCACCGCTCGTTGGCGGCGAAACGTCGGACGAATGTCGCGAGCTCGCCGATCAAATCTTGTCAACATGCTATAAGCTTTTTCACTCTGGAGTTCAGAGTCAGGAGAACTAATTTTAAGAGACATGGAATTTGAAACACAACATTATAATTAAATATGCACTTTCATTCATATGAACTAAAAAGTCTATTATTTGAAATAGGTGTATACTATATAAATACAGAATTTCAAGTGCTAGATATTCAGAGTAGTCTACAGAATGTCAAGTAATTATTTTGAATTTGAAAGAATATTCACCTATTTTACTTAAAAAAAAAAAGTAATTTTTCTTGGTTTTATATTCTTATTTTTTTCACATTTGCTTATTGTTGTTAACCCATTAACGGCTAATGGGTATTTAAATACCCAAAAAAGTATTGACACTTTAAAAATTTTAGCTCGGGGCATGTGAGAGATATCGAGGCAAAATTTATTTCATAGTAAAGAGAAATAATAAAAATATAAGTATAAAATTTGAACAGTTTAGTTATCCTTGTTATACTTGTAGTTTTTTACAGGTGAATATCTAGCTATTTTTCTGCATACAAAATGTTATCGAAAATAGCTGAAAAATGTATGGAAATCGAAAAAATTAAATTTAAAGATAAAAATTTTTTTTTTGTTTCTTTCAACTTCTATGGTCTTCTAGGCACACATTTCAAAATTTCGTCAAAATCGTACCAGCCGATCTATGGGCAGCCATTAATGGGTTAAAACAACAACATATAAAATAAATTTGAGAACTTTTTACTTTGTCAAAACAATTACTTGATATCAGGAGTTGAAAATGCTACGCTAGTAATGCGAGAGCGTAGCAACATTTGTAGAACTTCTGTTGCTACGGAGTAGTTTTTGCGAACCCTGCTTGATATACTGAGCAACTGTACCAGGAACTATGGTTCCCAAAAAAAAAGAATCGTCTATAAAAATTTTAGTAATAAAGAATGTTGTTATTTATAATTGTATCGCCAGCTAATTAATAATTGCAAATTGATTTGAAACAAGTTTTTACTTTATTTTTGTTCTTTTTTCCCACTTGGCAAATTGATAATAATAACTCAATTTTGACGAACTTAAAAACAATTTAAAGCATTTCTCAATATACCGGGCATTGTGCCTCAGCCACGGACACACTAGGTAAACAATAAGACTAATTACCATTTAGTATATGCAAAATACAAACAATTTATTTGCAATTGCACTTAGTTGGTTCTGTTGCCCTTGGCCTGTTATTAGAAAATCACTTGCAATCGGAGAGCACTCATCAAATAACACTAGGCAACATAATTACATAACTTTTACCAAACTCAGATGAAAAGAAAAACTTAAATAACTATGGTTATTATTCTTATATATTAAGTAATATACACAAATTCATGTCGGACTTTTTTCAGAATTTACAAGTCAAATCATCGTAATTAAAATACTGTATCATTTTGCTAAAATTAAAAACATATATTTATATTGCTGAAATCTATCGACTTAAATAAAAAAATGTTTTCGAATGATTGAGAGAAAGATTGATAAGCTTTCAGAGAACGTAATTAATATTAAAAAAGGCAAGATCACCTTTGAAATAAATCTTAAAAATAAAGTTACAATGCATAAATGTTGAAAGTGTTGCGTTTTTACATTTGTACCAGAAAAAGTGGGTTTGGTAAAAGTTACAATCTGATTAATGTTCCCTAGTGTAACCAGTGCGTTGTCAACCCTTAAGACGCACACACAACTGCTAACCAAAATAAAAAGACTTAAATTATTAGGTAACTTATTAAAATTCGCTTAATCGATGTTTAATATCTTTTTAGATAATATGCTGCCGCCAATTGCAGCTGTCACGGGCAACAATCTGCTTCAGCCAATTTCAGTCACCAGCAATAGTAGCAACAACAACAATGATAATCGCAATACAAATGGCAGCACAACGACCAATTCCCAGCCCACAAATGTGGGTGCGACTTGGTCTGGGAATCTAAAGGCGGGCAATTTGAACATTGATTTGGATAATTTGCTGCTAGGCAAAGCGGGCAAATCCAATGCGCCGGCTCCCTCGATGAATGCCCTGAAAACGCAGAGTCCTGCCAAGATTCAGACGCCGCAGAGTCCATTAAATGTGCAAACCGGGGGAGGAGGAGGAGGAGGAGCAGCGTTTGCTGGACTTTCGCCGCTTACCAGTCCCAATTTTCAGACAACAAACATTCCACAGATGCAGACACAGCCAGCAGCAACATTCGCCAACTTCAATGCGTTCCAGCAACAGCAACCACAACAGCCGCATCACAGCAATAATAACAATTCCTCCGATTTTGATTTGTTCCAATGATATTTGTTAGCCAAATGACGTTCCACACACACCCATACACACACACACACACTCACACTTAAGTTTTCTGTTTCTTATTTCGTTGTTTCCAAACATATGTTGCTAAATTAATTGTTGAACAAAAGCAAACTCCCAATATATACATTACTTATTTGCATTTTGTATCTTTTGTTCGATTTGTCTTCTGTAATTCCAAAGCCATGAGTAAACTCCATATCCGTCCTGTTATCCACACGGAACTTAAATACTTTAATGCGTATTTAACTGTTCGGTGAAATTGCAATAAATACATTTAATGGTTGTACTAAATCGATATCATATAGCACAACAAAAGGACGGCTGATGATGTATCATTGAAATTGTTACAAAAAATATTATTGATGAAAATAATAAAAAAAATAAATTAGCAGTAGGTAACAAGTTATATGTATGTATATAAAACCAATGTGTGAAAATAATGAATGAAATAAAACAAAAATAATGTCATATAAAGTGGATGTTTATTTAGTTGGGCGTACCATGAAATACAGCAAAAATTATCAAGTAAAATCAAAATTTGAACTTAGAACTAAGAAGTAAGGTGGAAATAGCTACAAAGATATCTGTATCTGTATCTGTATGTTACTACGCCTCCACAGCCACCTTGTTCTTGTTCTTCTTCTTTTTCTTCTTTTTGGGCTCGTCATCCGCCTCAGGAGTCTCATTTGCCTCGGCAACAATTGTGCCATTACCGTTGCTAGTGCCATTTGATTGGCGTTTCTTCTTTTTCTTCTCAGATTGTGGCACATTGTTGCTGGTTGCCTCTTGGCCAGCCGCTTCGATGGCCTCCTTCATGACCTCGATATTCTTGCGGGGCACATCACCCGATTCGTAGAACTTGAGGCGATCCTCGACCTGCTGTTTCAGTGTCTCACCAAATACGCTGGTTGGCTGTTCAAGGAAGCAATCGATACGTGACGCAATCGAGCATTTGTTGGCCAGGAAACGTGAAATGCGTCCCTTGTTCTTAAGACCCGCACGTCCAATAAACGACGAATGATAGATTAAACCATACTTGGGCGTATTGGAACGAGTTTTCAGAGCACGGAACAGCGCCTTCTCGGCACCCAAAATTTGTACTGTCGATGCTGGATACTTGGCCAAATTGGTCAGACTGCCGGCATGCGAGATTAGGCGAGCACCAACTTGATCGCCAATAAGCGACTGAAGATTCGGTGCCACCATGTTCATTTTGTTGTGCAAATATGTGGAGAGCTTTTTGCGGTACTCGGAAAGCTTGACAACGCGCTCGGCGAAGAGTTCAATGTTCATTAGATCCACAATGGATATGTCCATGCCCATGGACATTTTGCCAGCATCAATGATGGCCTGCGCCTTGGCCGAGTCCATGACAATTTGCTCCAACTCTTCGTGCTTGTCCTGGGTTAGATCTTTGCGGTCCTTGATGAATTTGGCTGCCTTGGCGAACATATAGTTGTCCGGCACAATTTTGACCAGTTCTGGGAAGTGGTAGGAGTACCACTCGCGTATACGCATCGAGAACGTGTTGACATCCTTATCCAGTTGATCGAGTAACGCTATCGACTGAATTATCATGTTGTCCGAACGATGGACGTTGAACTTGACCTTGGCACGGGAGTAACTGTGACCCAGACCGAGCTGTGCCACACCAGCGGACTTGTCAGTGAAGCCTAAAAACAATGCACTTCTTATAGAATCCTCTGAAGAATCAGGAAGCAGACAACGCTTAAACTTACCCTTGACCAATTTGGCAAAGTGGAAGCGAACACCGCGCAGAATCTCGGGCACAACGCCAAAATGACTGCACTGGACACCCACAGATTCGGTTATGGCAGCTCCCAGTTTGGCGTCTGCAATGCCCAGCGTGCACTTCTTCTTCTTCAGCTTGGCAAAGAAATCATCAAGGAAATGCAGCAAATCCTGGGGCACAATGCCCTCAGATATAGCATTGATATTCTCAAGCGCTGCAATGGCCGTCTTAAACGGTGAAAATCCTGCAAGTTTCACAATCGAATTGAACTTGGCGATGTCCGTCACCGAGGATTCGACCTGCGGCAGAAACATGGAAACCTCCTCAAACTCCTTGACGGAGAAGAGAGCAAAGCCCGCTGCATGCTCATACAGAACGTATAGGTTCGACTAAAGTAAAGTAAAATAAAAAGAAAAATCAACCTTAATGTTTGCTCCAAATTCCACAACACGTTTTTTTTGGGGCTCCTGTGGTCATTAATACTTAGGTTAGATGCGATTGTCTTTATAAGACTGTTCTTATACATTTTCATGCAGTTAAATAAGGATTTGAGACAATTATAATTAAGTTTACCATATTTCGGGCGATAATATGCCTTGATTTAATTGAAGACTTTTATTTTTCACTCGAGACTCGAACGCGTTGTTTTTCCACGTGCTAAACAGACGTCAGTGTTCACACATTAGCATTATTTTCAGTGTGTACCCAAACATTTAGTACATGCTGTTCCCTAACTTTGCCGTCATGCGGCAACGCTAAGCCAACTGTCAAATCGTAATCGCTCTCTTTCAATTATCGATATCAATGTTGTGCCCACGGTTGCCACTTAAAAATATCTGATTGAGCCAATAACCACTGCTGCCAGAGTCGCTTTTTTCCCGTCAAATCTGGCTGTTTTCAAAGGCCATAAGCAAATTTTAAAGAAATAAGGATAGTATCCAGTTGTTGAAAAACCAGTTTGAAAGGTATCAACTCCATATAATTAAAAGGGTTGCAAACTGGCTCGAAATTATTTTGTAAGGCTATTTCTAAACCCTTGTATCCAGTACCTAAATTTGGGCAGCTCAGAAAATTTTTGGGTGTTTTACAACACTCTTTAATGAAAGCTGGCAGCTTTTTTTTTTGACCTTTCAAAACATCGATTCGTTCAGTGTTTCGACTAGTCGAAATCATTTTGAGCAGCAATGGAGCCAAATAAGCAACAAAATAAGAGCCGCATTGAGCTCTTTGACAATGAAGAACGAATTTAATTAATAGAAGAGGTGCAACACAGACCGATCCTGTGGGATCTAACCTCTTTTAGTACAATATAAGTGGTCATTAATCCCATAATTAGGGTATTAGTTGCTACCAATTGTCTTATGACCGTATTGTCCATTTTCATTCTTCAATTATTTTCAATTTAATTTAATTCATTTATTTTGTTTATTATTTTGTGTGCACAGTTTACGCAACAGTGTGACCACAGCAGCATAAGACCAACAATCTCTCAACTTTTTATTGATTTTTGGTATTATGCTGTCACACTGAATTCTGAAAGGTCCGAAAGCAAAACATCAAACATTTTGAGCGTCCAAAATATTTTCAACTACTGGATATTATGCTTTAATATAAAAATATGGTACTGTTTTTTAATTGCTTGGATGTTTATTACATGATATAGAGTCAATTTAAGATATTGATAACATTTTGTGTTTTAACAATCTTTATAATTATATACTTATATAAGGGGCAAAGGCGAATACAAATGTGGATGTGGCTGTGGCTGTTGCCATGGCCCTATCCACGGGTCTGCACCCAATTGCTCCCTAGTCAACAATTAATTGTATGCCAACGCATCAGCTTCAGCGGTGTGTATTTTGGTTTCTTGGATACATGGAGTACACGGCGTCCATGACCTCAGTTGGCCAGGAAATAGTGGATCAGCTTAAGGTAAAGGCGCTCCAGCAGCGGCCACATGTACTCCACGAGGAACTGCAATATGTGTCGGAGCGGTGGGCACAGCGTGCACATATAATGCGTCAGGGCATCGAGCACACGCAACACCAAGGGTCAGTTATTGCGCTCCAATTGGATATAGAAGCCACTGCCGCTGCCGCTGTCATTGTCATTGTCATTGCCGTTGTCCTTATCGTGGGGATCCGCGTCTGTCGAATAGCATCCATCTGTCCGCTTCTTGCAGCTGTGTGTCCAGGCCATCGGCTCATTGAATTTGTCCAAATGCGCCAGATTTTGGTAGACATAAAGCAGGGGATGATCAATATAGGCGCTGCACTCGTAACACCACACGGACAGATCACTAAAGCTCAGCACCAGCGGATGCCTCGTCCGCCGACAATGCTCCTCCATGTGCTCATTTATATACCGACCACAGCCGACAGCCTCACAGGTCAGACACAACCAATTCTCCACCGTCGAGGCGCACACGTCGCATGCGCTGTTCGTCTTTATTGCTTGACTTTGGGCTTGCTGCCGCTGGGCCTCTCCTGGCCACAGTCGGACGGATCAGCGACGGCTCCGCCAGCGGCGCCTTGAGCATCGTCATTTGAAATGTTCAACTGCTGCAAGGTAGCAGCAAGAAAATCCTCGTTGTTGTTCGTCTCGCTGGTCAGCTGGTCAGCCGACTGTGGCAGCTTGCAGCCGAATACCAGCGACTTCCAGTAATGACGCTGCACCTCCAGACACTGCTGCAGCGTCTCGATGCAGCTCTGGAAGGCCACCGTTGGCGGACGCTGCGATGCCGTGCCAAACTGCGGCGTTGGCATTGGATCGCCCAGCAGCGTTTTCGTGCACATGGTCATCGCATACGAAATGGAATTGACGTTGTAGCCACCCTCGAGGCAGACCAGCACCCGTCCACCGGCCAGCGCCGACAGCCAGTGCGTGAAGAGACCGTATCCCTCCGGGGTCACCTTGCAGCCACCCAATGGATCACCAATCGCCGCATCGAAGCCAGCCGACACCAGCACCAGTTGCGGATTAAACTCGTATGCTATCGGCATGATGAGCTGCTGAAAGGCCAATGCATACTCCAGATCACCCATGCCCTTCTTATTCCAGGGTATGTTGACATTGAAGCCGCGTCCGGCGTTCTTGCCCACGACATCGTAGTTGCCGTCGGGGCCCTTGGGGAAGAAGGCGCCGTGCTCGTAGCGATGCACGCTGATGTAGAGGACCTTGGGATTGGACTCGAAGATGTGCTGCGTGCCATTGCCATGATGCACGTCCCAGTCGACGATCAGGATGCGATCCAGATTATATTCGCGTATCGCGTACTGAGCCGCAATGGCCACGTTGTTGAATATGCAGAAGCCATGCGGTTGATCCGCCTCGGCGTGGTGACCCGGCGGCCGTACGTTGCAAATGCCGCTGCGCGATTCGCCGCGCAGGATGCTGTCGACCGCTTGGAGGACGGCGCCCGAGGCGAGTGTGGCGCACTCGAAGGTGCGCGGATGCAGGTACACCGAATTGTAGCTGGCGCCCAGTTGCTGCAGCTCCTCCTCGTTGCGTCCCTGCAGCCGGCGAACTGAGTTGACGTGCGCGCGCGTATGCGCCAGGCACACCTCGTCCGTGGTGGCGGCGCGTGCGGCCAGCGGCTGCATGCGTCCCAGCAACTGATAGTCCTGATGCATTTGATGAATCTGATGAATGCGCATCGGCTGCTCCGGATGCGAGGCGTCGTGCAGATTCAAATGCTGCAGCATCTGGACATCGTAGGCGTAACAAACCCGCGCCGCGGGCACCAGCAGCTGAGTCTCTGCCCGCAGCATTTGCAGACGCGCCGCATTGCGCGCCACAACATCCAAACTCAGCTGGGCCGACGTGCCACGCGTTGGATAGCGCTGCGTTCCTGGTTCCGGCAACGGCAACGGTCCGCCCAACCAGATGCGTTTCACGCGATGCAGCGGCAACTGTGTCGCCAGGTCCGTCGACTGTTCCAGCTCGCTCTCCGCGTAGGTCTGCTGCAGCTGCAGGCAGCGCCAGTAGGGACGATGCACAAAGATGCAGTTGAGCAAGGCGTCGCGCAGCTCTGCGCTGGGCATTTGCAGGGGCTCCACTAACGGCGGACAGGGATCGCCGAGCAGGGCGCGCAGCGTCAGGGCGGCACCCTCGGACAGGGACTCCACACAATAGCCGCCCTCGAGCACCACGGCCACACGGCAGTTGGCGAGCCGCAGCAGCGGATTGAGCAAATGCGGATAACAGGCGGGCGTGACCTCCATTTCGCCCTCGGGACAGCCAAGGGCTGCATCGTAGCCGGCGGAGACGATAATTAGCTCCGGCTGATACTCCAAGGCAGCGGGCAACAGCAGCTGCTGGAATATGGCCATGTAGTCGCCATTGCCCATGCCCTTGGCATTGAGAGGCACATTGAAATTGAAGCCAGTTCCAGGGCCAGCACCGATCGCATGGTAGTCCGATTCCGGCAGATTCGGCCAGAAGCTGCCATGCTCATAGCGGTGTATCGAGAAATACAAGACTCTGGCATCGTTATAGAAGAATCGCTGCGTGCCCTGGCCATGATGCACATCATAGTCAATGATCAGGATGCGCTGCAGATGGTGTGCATCAAGAGCATGCTGTGCTGCCAGAGCCACATTATTGAAATAGCAATATCCATTGAATTCAGCCTTCATCGCATGATGACCCGGCGGCCGGATGATGGCCATTCCATTCTGCGCCTTTCCCGTCAGTAGTTGATGCACCAGCTCGATGGTCGAGCCACTCGCCAATAGTGATAGCTTAAATGTGGACGGATGTATATAGATGGCATCATAGTGGGAGCTCAGTTCTTCCATAGCCTCCTCGTTCTGCACGCCCGACGTTTGCTCGAGGCACTCGTAATGCGCCGCCGAATGGAGCTTGAGGATTTCATCTTTTGTTGCCAGACGCGATGGCAGCGACAGACAACGTTCAATCAGATTTAGCTCCTTGCACCGTTCCAAGGTGCGGGTGAAACGCTCGGGACGCTCCTGATGCTGATCATCCCACAGACAGCAGTGTTGGCTCATGGACTCATCGTAGATTAGAGCTGTGGGACCGCGTTGCATGCTCTTCGCATTGACGGCATTTTGAAAGATATCAGTTACACTCTCCTGCACGGCAGCTGCTCCTCCATTGGCTTGCGATTTGAGCATGTTGCGAGCTCGACGTTTTGCTTCTAACAGCGTTGGATTCGGTTTGCGGGTTCCGGTTGCCGCATTGCCGCTGTTGGCGCTCGATGCCGTTGCAGTCATTGACGCTGACGTCGACGTTGACGTCGTCGTCGACGCTGAAGCTGATGACGTTGGCGCCAACTTGGACTTGACCATGGCGCGGGTTTGAATTTTGGGTTTGAGCCAAAACTTTTTTGTCAGTTTATTTGATTTTTGCATTTAATTAAATAAAAAATATTTCGTTCACAAACACTTAATGCAATAACACATATTCACATTTTCATGTTATGTTATTAAATAAAAATACATATTTATTTTTCAACCTAAAACTATACAAAATAACTGATTCGGAACTGATGAAAATAAAAGAGATAAATCGAAAAATAACGTGACTGCGCCAACACGAAAAAAAAGAGCCAGGTTTGGCGCAAAAACGCCAATTGTGGCAACCGTGGTTGTGCCGTTTCGAAAAAATAGAAAATAGTTCAAATGAACGTGTCATTAAAGTACAACGTTCATGAACAACTGACCAACTCAACAAAATAGTTCACGATTAAACTTATTCATTAAATTGAACTAACTAATTTTGTTTGCCAGCCCTACTTCTTTGACCCGTCAACAACAAATTTTGATTAAAACAATAAAATAAAGCAAATTGTTGTAAACAATTATTAAAAATACATTTGAGAATCGTAAGAAATCATATTGATCAAAGGATTATTGGCAAGCCTAGAATCGTAGCACGTGAACGGCAACAATAGCTGCATGGCAATGGAATTTTTGTTGTAAGTAAATATTCATGTACATTTTACATACAAAATAAATAAATGTGTGTGTGTGTGATGTGTGTGATGTGTTCGAGTGCACTGACAAAACTATTGTGCTTGCAACAAAAACAAACCCCTCAGCAAATGGGCAACCCTTTTTCAGTTTTCTCTTTGTTCACCCATGGAGTCTGGGTGTGAGTGAATGGGACGACCATCACTTGTAATAAGTGTAACTGTAACTGTAACTGTAATTAAAATCTTTGTCTCTCTTTGTCGTGTGCAGCGGCTCACGGTCAAGCAAAACCTTTAAACCGAAGAAGAACATACCGGAGGGCACGCATCAATATGATCTCATGAAGCATGCAGCCGCCACACTTGGCTCTGGAAATTTACGCAACGCTGTTGCCTTACCAGACGGCGAGGATCTCAATGAATGGGTTGCCGTCAATAGTAAGTATTCCATTCGCATTCCAGTATTCCCGAATTCCCTTCCAACCAAGTAGCTACAACAACAAGTGTAATTTCTAATGCTGTCTCGCTCCCCCCTATAGCTGTTGACTTTTTCAATCAAATAAACATGCTGTACGGCACTATTACGGAATTTTGCACTGAGGAAAGCTGTGGCATTATGTCGGCGGGTCCGAAATACGAATACCATTGGGCAGATGGTTTGACGGTTAAGAAGCCCATCAAATGCAGCGCGCCCAAGTATATTGATTATCTAATGACTTGGGTGCAGGATCAACTGGATGATGAAACATTATTTCCATCGAAAATTGGTGTGCCATTCCCAAAGAATTTCCTAGCCTCCGCCAAGACCATACTGAAGCGTCTGTTTCGTGTTTATGCGCACATCTATCATCAGCATTTCTCCGAGGTGGTTACACTGGGCGAGGAGGCCCATTTGAATACGTCCTTCAAACATTTCATATTCTTTGTGCAAGAGTTCAATCTAATTGAACGACGCGAATTGGCGCCACTCCAAGAACTCATCGACAAGCTGACGGCGAAGGACGAACGGCAGATATAGTAGGAATCGCTGCAGACACGAGTGGAAACGGAAACGGAAACGCAAAACGGCTCGCAATTGGAATTCTTCATCTTGTGATGGGTCTTTCAATTGCATTTTGGCGCTGTGTATTACGCTTTAGTTAGTTACCGCCTTTACTTTCTTTCTCGTTTATAGCTTTTATCGTTTGTTCCGAGGTGTAATTATACAAGCTGATGTATGTCCAGAAACTGTTCTCAGTCTGAGCTCTCAGTTTCCTTAAACTGTTCTCAGCCTGGTCTCTTGGTTTGAGAACAGTTTCTGGGAATACTTCACCTTGTTGGTAAATACACCTTGGTGTGTTCAATGTCCCACTAAAATTATACGATAGCGTGTTGTTTTTGCTGATAAATACTACGAAACAAAAACGATCAACAACATCTACTATATTTTTATATGTGACACCTACTTTAAGCAGATATAAAACATATTTATATTTATGTATGTAAAAAAAATGAAAAAAACCGACAACAGACAGCACGCAATAATACATTAACAAAAATCCGCTTGTACACAACATTCTGTTAACAAAACTGTGTGAGTTTATTTGTTTATGTTCATTGATACATATATGCATATTATTAATATCGATCAACGGATTAAGGCTTTTATAATTGGAGACAAATAGAGACACTCGATAGCCCCAATAAATGATAATAATAATTATATAGACTTGATAAACATTTTTGATATACTATTTTGTACTAATAAAGAAACTGAAAATATAATGAACATCGTTTGTTGTCATATGATTGTGGGGACGAAACGGTAAGAGCTAGGAGGCTGAAATTTTAGCTCAGCTTAGACAAATTCATCTGGCGATAAGAGCTTTGCTTTGCCAAATCTCACCTTTTTTTCTCCTGCCAAATCGGGACATATCTGCCCACATCTGTCACTATCCTTCCACACTTTGTTTTTTCCCGCTGAATTGGGGTTTTCCTTGCGAAATCTAACTATTCGTAAATACAGTCGAACTTCCCTAACTCGAATCACCATTATCCACGAAAAAAGTTCGAGTTAGGGAGACTTCGAGTTAGGGAAGTAGAATTGTATGAAATTTGCCTAGTATTGCCATTCGATTTTGTTTGAGTTAGAGAGACTTCGAGTTAGGGAAGTTCGAGTTAGGGAAGTTCGACTGTAGTATATACTGTACAGTAGCGGCAGAATTAATAGCACCGCTCTTTCTTTTACTATAACAGCTATTGTAAGTCAAGTCTTCAAATTTAAAAAATATATTTGGAAAGGTAATCTATGTATAACTTTCCTTAACCCATTAAGTACCCATTAAATATTCGAATTTTAAAAGTCTACTTTTTCAACTTTTTTCCCCGATTTTTTCCAAAAAATGTTGGGATGCAAAAACATTCTTCAAACAATTCTAAGAGTAACTGCAAAAGAAAATATTTTTGCTAGTATTTTTTATAATTTTTTGAAAACTGCAAAAAAGGCACTTTTTGCATGAAAATGAGGAAAAATGGGTTAAAATGGTCATTTTTAGGATTTTCAAAAATTATAAAAAATACAAGCAAATTTTCTTTTGCAGTTACTCTTAGAATTGTTTGAAGAATGTTTTTGCATCCCAACATTTTTTGGAAAAAATCGAGGAAAAAAGTTGAAAAAGTTTACTTTTTTTAAAATTCGAATATTTTAATGGGTTCTTAATGGGTTAAGGAAAGTTATACATTATTCAAACGGAATTTAGATGATCTTTTCAAATATATTTTTTAAATTTGAAGACTTGACTTACAATAGCTGTTATAGTAAAAGAAAGAGCGGTGCTATTAATTCTGCCGCCACTGTATGTATATATTTTTCCTTATGATTTAAAATTAAATATAACATTTAACATGAGCACTTTTGATATTAACGGGCTCTCTATTACAACACAAAGACATTGCTACACATAGTCTATTATCTACACATTTTACAAATATGTACGTTTGTATATTTATTATAGTTCTAATCACATTCGGCTAATCACTAATCGCATACGCTTTATGAATTTTCAAATCACTTGAGTATGCTTTTGTATTTGCCTTGCTCCAC
Source organism: Drosophila recens (assembly GCA_037043495.1). NCBI lineage: Eukaryota > Metazoa > Arthropoda > Insecta > Diptera > Drosophilidae > Drosophila > Drosophila recens. The sequence goes on from JBAMBJ010000196.1 coordinate 111,544, forward strand.
ATAGAAGTCAACATTTTGCTCGAGCAAGTTTTTCCATTTGATAGTCAGCTCGTTGTAACTGGGACCCTGTCCGTCCTTGTCCAAATCCCTTGGGAGCTGCTTGCACTTTACCGTTGTGCCCCCGCGACGCACAATAACCCGGGATCGTATCTTTGGTGTCATAAATACACTGAAATAATTGTACACATACGAATTAAAATCAAAAATAACAAAGTAAAGCTAATCAGTCAAAAGTATACTTATCGCTCATTAACTGCAAGACTCTCACAGCTCAAAAAAAAGTCATTTCGAGCAAAATGCATTTACAGTTTTCCGTTTAGCATGTGAAATCAAATATTCTTCAGACTCACAAATAACAAGTACACAAAATATAAATACAGAGCATAAAGAATATTTTTGCATCACGAAATAAAAAATCGCGCTTTTTGAGCTATGAAGTTCTTAAAGTTTATAGGGACGCACCGAAAGGTGTTCAAAAAAATATTGACATGCCGGGGCGCATTGGTAAATTCCAACAACTTGGGCTGACACGGATACGCCGTCCAACTTTCGACGGAACGTTTGATGAGCTTGGGATTCAGCTGGAGAGCATGTCCCAATTGCACACCCTGCATGTCCATAATAGCAACGATTCCACGTGCACAGTTTTCCGGCTCGAGCTTTAACAGCAAATCCAATATCATTTTGCTCGTCTAAAATTGAAATGAATTGAAAAATCTTAGATACATACTGAATCGAAAACAGCATAACATTTTTAATTATAATTATTTTTTCAATTTCATCATAGTAATTAGTTTAAAGTCTTATTTTTAATCTAAATTACAAATGTTATAAAATAACATTTTAATTGTTATTTGTGCTTGGATCAAAAACAAGAGTAAATATTTCATCAAATGAAAAAAATCACAAAATAATTGTTTTTATACAACTTTGATTTTTAAAATTATAGTCGTTGAATCTATATATGATTGAAATAATTAAAATGCATACACTGGCAAACATATTTATTGGCACAGCAAACATTTTGAGATTTGGGGGCTTAATTGTTCCCCTATCGTTTACATATTGGTATCAATGGAAAGGTCACTTAAATTCCGTTTGAATGATATAAAACTTTCCTTAACCCATTAAGTACCCTTCGAAAATTTCGAATTTATGTAAAAGTCAATTTTCGAAACTTTTTTCCTCGATTTTTTACAAAAATTTTTAATGCACAAAAATTCTTTAAACAATTTAAGGAGTGACTGCAAAAATTTTTTAAAACTTTTTTTTGAAAATCTAAAAATTACCATTTTAACCCCTTTTTCCTACTTTTTACATAAAAAGTGCCTTTTTAGCAATTTTCAAAAAATTATAAAAAAATACTAGCAAAAATATTTTTGAAAGAAATTTTTTGCAGTCACTCCTTAAATTGTTTAAAGTTTTTTTTTGCAGTGAAAAAAGTTTCGAAAATTGACTTTTACATAAATTCGAAATTTTCGAAGGGTACTTAATGGGTTAAGGAAAGTTTTATATCATTCAAACGGAATTTAAATGACCTTTCCATTGATACCAATATGTTAACGATAAGGGAACAATTAAGCCCACAAATCTCAAAATGTTTGCTGTGCCAATAATAATGTTCGCCAGTGTAAGTCTTCGTCCCCTAATTACCTTAAAAACATTATTCTGCGTGTGTGTTTTGGGATCATGCACCGCCGTGCGTATGATCACGACCTTTCTTTGGTTCTCATCGACCCCGTCGACGGGTAGGAAGACGCCCAGCTTGAGAAGCTCCTGGATTTCGGGCAACATGGGATCACAATTGTCAAACCATTCGGTTCGCTCCGCACGCATTTGGTAAAACACTTTCAATTTCTTTTTGGTGCGCTCAACGTCAAATTTGCATGTGCGTAAAAAGAAATGCAAGCTTTCATAGGTTTGACGAGCATTTATTTTTGGATTTTCGTTCAGCCAATCGCACAGCTCGCGCACTTGCTCCAGCTCCCTTTGATCCGTATCCGATTCCAGCTCCAAGCCCTTCATATTACAAGTGTTGTTATTGTCTATCGACATTCTTACGTCTGTTCCTGCACTTGCATTTGTACTGATCAGATGTCTGTGAACAACTGACTAATCGGAATCGTAATCGTTGGCGTCGTCATTGCAGTTCTCAATTAGTACTGCCTTTTTAGCTATTTTGTTACTAAGCCGAACAACTGTATAATTTGATGACTTTAGCTTGTTTTTGTCAACATAGCTATTTTAGCCCATACGAACAGCGCTGTTCGCAAGCTTTCAGCTGTACGAATTTGTAGCTTTCAGATTAAGCACCCCACAACAAGCGAAAGGGCAAAGTATTAATACTGGTCAATACTGGTTAGTAGACGCTTTCTAAATATAGCTGTCCATTAAGCAGCTTAATTTCTTTCACTCGCACTGCACATTTTACCTTATATAAAATGACAAATTCAATTAAGACCTATTTATTTATGAAAATGACTGATCAGCACTTTTTAAAATTGGGATAGGTCATGTCGAGTAATTCTTCTGCATACAAAATTATTTTATGTTGTATAATTCTTATAGAACTTTTAAAAAAAAAACAAGGAAACAAAAATTTGTTTACTGACAAATTAGTAATGGATTTCTTAAAAAAATCTTTTACATTAAAGAAAAATGAAAGCACAAACTTATTATTGAAACGTATACAAAGAATTTTGTAATGTTATAATGTTATCTTACAAAGATCATTTTTTATATTAAAGAATATATACTTTTTCTGTAAGCTTATTCTTGGTCTTAGAACTTGTAACTTGCAGAACTAAGAAATATAGAACTTGTAAACAAACGAGAATACAATTCACATTGTGGACTTGATGAATTTCTTGAAAATTCATTTACATTAAAGAAAAAGGTTGGCACAACTTATTTATATTTTTTTCTGGAGTCGATAGTTTTGATTATTTTGTAGTTAACTTCTTGTTTGAAATCTTTAGTTTCTTCGTTCAATTCTTAACTTTCAGTAATTCTTTGACGAACCTTTTCAAATACTCAATTATTACAAAATGTTTGTTTATATTGATTTCTTTTAAGGTCTTATGATTGATTAAATTCTTTCTTCTTCAGACTCTGCTTCGTCTTTCACGACTACGTTATTAGTTGTTACTTTTGAGAAGCGATTAAAATCTATATAACTCAAAGCAATTTCATGACGATTCTCTTCGGGGATGAGTGAAATGAATTGTTTAAAAGCATCTTTGCTTAACATAAAGAGACTATTATTATTATCGATTTTAAATAAATAAGATTTGGACTGAAGGATTCTAGATATCCCGTTTATTAGAATCCCATTTTGATATTCGTGTCCAACTTCAAAAAAGGCCGTCAGATCCGGCGCGCACATTTGTTCGGCTCTATTGACCAATACATTCGCACAGTCGGTGATTAAAGATGGCGCCAACCAAGTGTAGCCGCATTTAAGCAGCTTACTAACAGTTTGCGTATCAAATGTTTGTAGAATGCCGCTGTCGTATGAGTAAATGTACTCTTTAAATATTTTGAATATTACCGGCAACACGTTCGGCAAAGGAATCACTGGAAATAGCCATTCCTTGTATTCGTCCAGGAACAGGCGCTGGAAGTACTCCGAGCCAGCGGACAGGATATTTTTGTGGCACTTGAACTCTACGGAATCTACAACAATTGTGCAATCCGTGAAATTTGTATCATTATAAAGTCTTTGTAATACTTCCATCTGCCTTTAAATGGTACAAGAATTAGTATATTGATACAATGACAATATAATTTACTTTACTTACTTGATTTTCATGGGATTCGCGTTTGAGCTTAAAAAATGCGCATTGCATGTGCGTGACATGTCGATAAAATTTCAAACACAGTTATATCCATGGATGCCACACTTTTTGTTTTGCCAAAATTGGCAACCTTTGTTGTATCGAATCTCTAAGAATAAGTTGGAACTATTCCCCAATGGGAGCAAATGAACAACGTTCACACCAGTGTTGCCAGGTGATCAGCGCCCGCATAAGCTAAGTTTTGAGTAAAATAAGCTAAAAATAAAAATGCAAAGAAAATGTAAGAAAACACACAAAATAATTATGATTTTGTTGAAATTAGTGCAGTGGACGCTCCGCAAAGCATTTTGGCTGTGACATTTATTTGTATGGGATGGGTTCTCTATAGGTTATTTGTTTAGTACTAATATCAAAATTTTTTTCTAAAATTGTAGATTTTTTAGTGGAATAATTGTTTGTATCTTATTATTGGCATTTTTGCAAGCATCACTTTCTTTTGATTTAACACATCGCACATCTCGATGACACCATCGATTCGATAACATATTGACGATCTTTTGAATAAAGTTCACGTAACAAAGAACAAGATTTGATATTTGTATACCGTCAAACATTTTAAGCTTATGAAATATTGCGTTGATGTCACAAAAATATTTATTGCTAGAATATGCTATATGAACTTTAAAATATGCTGGATTTCAGGCTATAAGCTATTTGCGAATTTTATAAGCTTTTCCAATTTCAATTATGCTAGATCTAGCCTGAAATAAGCTAATCTGGCAACACTGGCTCACACACTTCCCTTGTTCAGTTGTTTGGTTCGCTCAACAGTTCATTCAAATGACAAATTGAACTTGTTGCAAACGATGCATTTGTTATTTATTCGGTCCGCACGTGTGATCCCATTTTGACTTTTGCCTTAAAATTGGGCTAGAGAATTGCTTTAAATTAACAAAACCAACAGAAATGAATGAATCCGAGGTAATGGAAGTAGAGGAAATGCAATGCGATGTTTGCGGCGAGCGTTGTTTTCAAGAACGCGAAGGTTACTACTACTGCATCGAATGCGGCACTAAAAAAGAGCAATTGCGTGCAGTGGAAATCAGCGCCGAAGACACATTTAATGATACCACAAAGCACACAACCCAGCGCACCATTAAGAAGAAGACGAAAATTAAAGCAGAAGAAAACGATATAACATCCTGGGAGTTCTACAATTACGTGCTGCGAGGCTTTTTGCAAGAGCTGATCCACATGGGCGCCAAGCCAGAACTCAAATTAATGACACTGCAAGTGTGGGCTGCGTACATGGGCCGCATGGAAGTCGCATTCTGCAACAACGAGCTGGGCTTGCCAAAACTAAATGTTCGGGTCTTAGAAAGGTAAAGTCAGCAAATCAATATTTCAACATACACTAGACGGCATATTTATTTTGACAACATTTTAAATTAAATCTACTCGTTATTTGAACCTACTTCATGTACATTTTGGCATCAATGGAAAGGTCATTTCAATTCCGTTCGAATGATACATAACTTTCCTTAACCCATTAAGTACCCATTGAAAATTTTGAATTTCAAAAAACGTCAATTTTAAAACTTTTTTCCTCGACTTTTTTTCAAAAATTTTTTGATGCAAAAAAATTCTTCAAACAATTCTAATAGTGACTGCAAAAACAATCTTTCAAAAATCTCTTCGCTGGTATTTTTAATAATTTTTTAAAACTGCAAAAATGACACTTTTTGTATGAAAAGTAGGAAAAAGGGGTAAAAATAGTCATATTTTGCAGTTTTCAAAAAATTATACAAAATATGTACTAGCAAAGAGATTTTTGAAAAATTGTTTTTGCAGTCACTTTTCAAATTGTATGAAGAATTTTTTTGCATCAAAAAATTTTTCGAAAAAAATCGAGGAAAAAAGTTTTAAAATGGACGTTTTTTAAAATTCAAAATTTTCTATGGCTACTTAATGGGTTAAGGAAAGTTTTGTATCATTCAAACGGAATTGAAATGACCTTTCCATTGATGCCAAAATCTACATGAAGTAGGATTAAATTATGGATATATTTAACTTTAAATGTTGTCAAAATAAATATGCCGACTAGTGTATCAATATTTCTGCTTTCATCTTAATTTGTATCCATGTTTCAAAACTTCAGTGACGCACGCATCATTTACAATCACAAGCTAAATAAGCGAAAACGCGATCGTCTACTTAAAAATGTTTCGCAGCAACCCGGAGATGAGCGTTCCAACTGGCGTGAATGGAGAAAGACAAAGGTTTGCATGCTCAAGTATTAATTGTTTATTTTAGTTTTGAATTTGATTGTTGTTGTTGTTAACCGAAATAGAAGGTATCGGGGAACAGGAGTGGCAACAGTAGGAAAAATGTGCGTTGTTGTGGTTTAGCTCCATCTGACGCTGGTGGAGCCGGAGTCGGTGCCAAGTCAATGTCAGCTGGATAGAAAAACGATATATTATTAGCAAATTATAAGAATGACCGTTTAGTAACCGATCATTGTGTACGGTTGTCCACGCTAGTGATGAAAGCAGACTCCAAAGAACGCACATATTTAATACTCACACTCATTTAGCTCGTGGGGAGCCGCGTAGACGGCCACCAAAAAGGCCAGGCAAATCAGGAACAAACGAAGAGACATATTGAAGTTGAAGTTGAAGTTAAGGCGGTGAACTGACATTTGTCTGGCACTGTTGGGTATTTATAGGGGGCTGCAGCTTATGCAAATATGAAAACTAATTACCTAAGCTAAGCTAATCAATCACCAGTCTGACATTTTTGTATGGTCTTGATCTCATTTCTCATATCGCAGCGTAAATTAGATGAGTCCGACTTTAGCCAGAAAAAAGGCGCCCTATCTGAATCCACGTTGCAAGGTAATGTAAGTCTAAAGCTACAATGGTCATGCAATGCGCGTAGATCCCTGAAACAGCAGATGCCGCTCAAGCATCTGGATAAGCATAGCGTGGACAGCGAAGGAAGTATGCATTGTCACCGGCTGCATCCCAAGGCCGGCACCTTGAACTCCTTCGATCGCAACATTTACTGTCTAAACATTACGAAACTCTATGTGGTGTTGGCTATAGCACTTAATCTAGTCGAAGATGATATCAATCTGCTGGATTTACTGCGATTCATTGATGAGGAGCATCTGACCAGTCGCTATATGTTTCAATATTTGCCCGATAATGTTGCCATGAAGGGCAAAACTCTACTCAAGCAGATGGAATTCGGTCACCAGATGGACAAGTGTCGCTACAAGGTGATTGTCCCTTTAATTCCATTATTAATATTATGATTATATACTAATAACTTATTTTCATTAGTTTATTCGCAAGCAAATTGCACAAATGTCTCGATTCATAGACCTAAATGGATTCCAGAAACCCAATCTGACAGCGCTTGCCGAGCGCTATGTGCTGGAACTGAATTTGCCGCCCCAACTGGCGAGCTATGTGAAAAGTCTAATGGATGTGTTGCCACCGGCGTTTGAGCCGATTCACGGGCAACATTCATATCCTCGATATGAGGCGCGTGTCATGGCCTATATCATATATGCGCTGAAGCTGCTCTTCGGTCTGGATGATGTCAAGGAACGGGCCATATCCGATTCAGCAGTGGCAATTAATGAGCAGCTCTTAAAACTGGCGGATAAGCATAAACAGCCGATGGCACCGCTTTTTGTTTACACCGAATGGATGCAATTTGTGGAAATGCGTAAAATATTTGTTGCTCACTACAGCGAAAGCTTTGCGAGTCGATTCCATGTGCCCACTCCGAATGGTCGCAAAGTCAACGATTTTCTAAGTAAGGAGCGCAAGCAGCAGGAACAGGAATACAACTACAAAGACATGCTACTCACGCCGGCCATGCAGCGACAGCAGGAGAATCTTTGCCTGATCTTTGAGACGTTGCTCGCCAACGAATTTGGTCGGTCCAGTCAAGAGTCGGCCAGCAAAGATCATATTGAGTTTCAGCCCAGTTTGACACCCGCGCATAGTTACTTTAAAAGGATTCTCTTGCATGCCTCACAAGGTGAGCTGAGTGTGCAGATTCCTGACTACCTGCACGTAGATCACACAGAACGACAACTCGGCCCATTTAAGAATCAAACCACAGAGCTGGCGCAGTATTTAAGCCTAAATGAACAACAACTGCGCGTGGAGGAATTAAACTGCCGGGCAGAATATCAACAAGTCGGCATCTTTCAAGCCATAAGAACGGAAAAGTTACACAAGGAGAGACGCGCCAATTTCGAAATCAAGACAGCTGATTGGATTGAAGAGCTGCGACGAGAGAAACGACCCAATTTTGAATTTCGGCAACCTGTTGCCAATTATGGTAAACAGTATCGAAATAAGATCTTGGAACGCGCCAAGCGTCGGCAAGACTTAGAGATTGATAATCCCTATTGGGATATAACCGCCTCGCCCACTTATCTATTAAAACTGAACAACGAAGAGATTCCGCTGAATGATTTGTTGGGCATCCAGACATTTGATGAGCGCAATATGGAACCCTTGCGAGTACCTCTTGATTTGCCACGGCGCCAGTTACCTGCAGCAGAACAAACTGATGCAATTCAGCCCAAGCTGGAGCCAGAACAGGAGCAAAAAAGTAAGGGTCAGCAGGAGGAGTTGTTGTTGAAAATATCCAGTTTCGATTGCTGGCTATTGCATGGTTACATTACCCTAGCCAATAGTTCGGCTAAACAAAAATTGCGAAGTCTTTTCCCCTGCTCATTTCGCTGGCTGCTGGACACATGCGCCTCAACCATTGGCATTGACTGGGAGATCCTATATGAGCAATTGCTGGTCATCGAAGTGATGTTTCATCATGGCATCGAGGACTGGAATAATCACTCGAATCATTTGCGTCTGAAATACAATACACTGAATAAGGACATTAGTTTGCTTACCAAAGCTTTTAGAGATATGTGGTAGAAATACGCAACTTCTTAAATATCAAAAAAATAAAAAAGAATATGAAACAATAATTCAATATTTATTTATTTAAAAACAGGGACCGAAGCTTTTAGAGATATGTGGTAGAAATACGCAACTTCTTAAATATCAAAAAAAATAAAAAAAAGTATGAAACAATAATTCAATATTTATTTATTTAAAAACAGGGACCGAAACTGTTATGAGGAAAATAAAAAATTTACTTTTAATAATTACTTAAAGACTTTTACTTTATAAATCATACTTAATAATTATTTTTGTTTGAAAAAATAAAAATTTTAAATATTTATTAATGTTGATTTATTATGTAAATCAAAAATAATGATTAAATTTGATTTTTTTTTCTTTTGATTTTTTTATGAAAATTAGGTTATCATCTTCCTTGTAACCAAATTTACATATGCTGAAAATTTGGAATGTTTATCTTGAGTACTAACAAAGATATTCTAAAAAGACTTAAAAACACTTTCAAATTATAAAAGTCATTAAAGACTTATTTGTTTTCAATTCAAAAATGATAGTTATTTGAGACTTATATTTTTTTTCCTCACAAATAAAAGTCTTTCGAGACTTACACTTTTTGTAATCTCAAATACAAGTTTATTGGCTGTTTGCAGAGATACTGTTTTTACAAACAATTTGATGTATTTTAAACAAAAATCGCATTAGTCCTTATATGTGATTTTTTGAGTTGAAATTTTGATCAATAACAGTTATTTTCTGTTTCCAGTTTAAAAAACAACTTTTGTTGTCTGTGTTTTGACTCGATTTATTAGCTTATTCATTTTTGAAGCAGGTAATTAAGTACTGCCTAATCTGTCATTTGATGGCTCTCGAGATATCTACAATGATAACAGTACAGAACAGTCTTATTGTTTTGTTTACATTTTACAAGAATCTCAAGAAGAAAGAATGTTCTCTTGGCCTGCTCTCTCACTAAGGCTTGCATACACACGCAAAAAGATGGCACTTCTCCACCCCCCAAGCACACGCACACAGTGAGCAACATCAGGTGTTGAATGCTGATAAAGAGAGTGTCAGGGAGAGAGAGCAGATGAGAGCAAATTAACTACAGTGGATGCCCCCTTGGACTGAATTTGATAACACAATTTCATTTGAATTTTGAATATCAAAATACGAAACTGCTTACCGTAAAATTCAAATCATTTAAAATAAAAAATAATTCATTTGCTTACTTTACATTAAAAAAACTACACTTTAATAGAAAAATTAGGAACAAAATACTTATTTTGTAGACTTTGAATTTAAATTGCTTCAATCAGGGATTAAAACCCTAACCGAAATCGTAACATTTAACCGGTATTACCGATTGAAATTTAAAACCGTAACTGAAACCGGAACCGAAAAACAATATTTTCAATTGACCGAAACCTTAACTCCGAAACTCTGTAAACCGAAATAACCGTTTCATTTATAAGGGTGAATTTCGGTTTTAAGTAAAGAATATATGTATTATAAAAATTAAAAAAAAAGTGGTATTTCTGATTGTTATTTAAAAATTGCAAATAAGAGTTATGGTGTAGCTTTTAAACACAATTTTAAAAGCATGTTTTATTTTCAATTTTTATTATAAAAATTTAAAAAACAAGTTAAAAATAATTTTCAACGAAAAGTGTTGAGCTGTTTCGATTTTTTCCGACTCATAAGTCTTGTTTGCGATCTCTGATATTTTGTTATTAGTTTTATATTTTATTTTTGATTTTCTTTTTTATTTTTGCCTATTTAATTATTATTACATATATTATAAATATAAATTTATTTAGTTAAAGAAATCCAAACATAAACGAAACCTTAACTGAAGCCGATATTTGTTTAGGTTTTAATCCCTGGCTTCAATGTTTAACGGAGTAAACTATTTTTAATATGAATCGCTTAAGCGATGACCCACTGTAAGCATGTGTACATTCGTCTGCTATGTAGAAATCTTAGGCCGCACATTCGCCAGGCGACGCATGCGAGTTCAGTGCTAATTTTAACGACGCCGCGGCGTAGACGCTTTGCTTTTGCGGTTTTTGATTTGCGTCAAAGTTGAATTAAATTTAAAAACAGTTTCACAGTGCCTTTTATCAAGTATTACATGCACTTGTCTATCGTCTGTCTTTAAGTTCAAGTTCAAATATCAAAAATAATTAAGCAGTTTTGGTAAAAGTAAGAAAAATTCGATTTACCGTTACATGTTACAGAAGCAAAACAAACTGCAATAAAAGTAAAAAGACAAAAGAACAGAAAATCAATTAACATACGTCACATTATTCGCCTGTTGCTTCTTCAGGTGAACTGACATGAACAAAATGAAATTCAGTGATCTTTAAATAAATCTGGACATCGATAAAGAGATGTGCAAAAATATTTTAATTTGGTACAGAGCGAAGGATCGAAAATTGTTCCACTGGGACACTATGACAATCTGTGCCGAAGTGTAAAAGCTACTTTTGTGCTGTGTAGTTCTAATGTATGCTTCAAAGAGAATAGAAATAACAAAATATAAAACTTACAGTTACGTGAATTGGCGGAAGATCAATGTGGATCGGTGTTGATAATGTACTAAATGAGCTCTTTCGTATATCACAGTGCTAATTCATACATATGTACATATATGTGTGTGTGTATGACGTACCGTTTAAGAGCACAAGCCCCCAGCTGCTCGCCCCCGCTCTCTCACCACCCTAACGCTTCATCGCCCCGTCCTTGTCTAACTCAACGCTGCTTTGTACGTGCGATCCATGTTTCAGTTGTTGACGTTCTTGGCGGCTTTTGAGGTGAACAACATTGTTGTTGTTTCTCTAAAACAATAGCAACAACAAGAACAAATTTCAGCATAGTTGTATTTGCCATATAAATTGAAAAGCACACAGATACACACATTCATTGTATAACGACAACAACAATTAATGACTGTTATTTTGTCACTAGCTCAGCTTTATGCCAAAATATTTACTTAATCTGTTTGCATCAATTACAAACACAAAATCTTACAAATTACTTAAAAAAACATCGAAAAACGCGCGTTTTTCTCGAATTCGGATAATAACTAGTACATCATTTGTACAGCTTAAGAGCCGATCATAATAAATAATATGTGCATATGGCATGTATGTATGTAACATATTTGTATCAAATGTTTAATGAGTTTCATTATTGACTTGTATTAATCGGATCAATATTGTTCAACAAATTGCCTAATTAGACAGCAGAATGATAAGGACAGTATTGACAGTATCGATTTACAGTCTGTCAAGCAATTGTTTTGACAAAGAACACATCTACAACAAATCTATTTTTTTGCAGCTTTAAACCAATTTCTTAATTTTAATAAATATTATTTTATTTTTTATTTATTTAATTTTGTTTATTTTTGTCTGTATTTTTATTTAACACCTGAGTGCTAAAAGTTGTAAGAAACTTATGAATTTGGAAGAAGTTAAAAACATGAAATGTCGATACTTATATTGACTGTATTTATCACCAAACCAATCAATAGAATTGTTCCCCCAATTTTCTTTTATCATCATAGGACTGAAAAACTGAGGAGGATGACCTCACATTACGAACCATCCGAACCAAACATACATACATAGGTACTTACATAGATAAATGTACATAAGTATTTGTGTGTGTAAATATATAGACAATTTGGCACGCGTTCTAATGAAACAAGTAAGAACGCTACCGTCGAGGTGGTCGACTCTTTGGAGCCTAATACCTGTAACTTGACAGCTATTCAATTCAATCGCAATACAAAAAAAATGTCTTAAATAAACAAAAAGAAAATTAAAAAGATACAGTTTGTCAAATAACACTTTACACACCCTTAAGAATGTAATATTTTTACTTTAAATTAGAAAATAAAAGCTTATAATATATATTTGGAAAGGTCGTTTAAATTCCGATTGAATGACACAAAACTTTAAGTTTCGTGCTAGTTTAAATTTTTAGTTCATGATTTTAGTGTTTGGTATTTCCTTCACTGATATTAAAGCAATCTTTTTGTAGTCATTTTTAATGACATGGAAATTCCATAATGGAATTCCTCATGGTAAAGGTTAAGTTTCGAACGATTGGAGTATCTTTAGTCTCCGAGATCCAGGTGCTTACACAAAACGAACAGACTTTGTCACAAGCCCAATAGCCTTTGTGTTCTTTCGCGTGCTGGGCTAAATACCTAAATATAACTTACATAATTATTTTCCATTTCCAAAGCCCCAAAGGGAAGGGCTAAATTATTTCAGGTAAAGTCCAAAAATAATCATATAATCAAAGGATGTTAGTCTCGGTCTCAGACACAGTCTCGTGCTACACGTGCTACTGGACTCTCAATTTTGTCGTCCAACCTATTTATAGAGCCGCCCTGCCTGAGTATAAGTACATACATACACACAGTATGTCTACAAACTGTTTTGACAAAGAAACAATGAATATACAATAAATCCAGTAATTGTTTCGAGAAAATAGAAAATCTAATCTAAAATCCTTAACACAATTTAATACAAGAAATTATAAAATTCATTGAGAATAACTATTTTAGCAAACAAAAAAAAACAAAAATTGTAATCTATCTTTTACTTTGGTATAGTTTTTTTTTGGTTCTTAAAAAAATTTAATACAAACAAACTATAAAATTCATTAAGAATAACTATTTTAGCAAACAAAAAAAAAACAAAAATTGTAATCTATCTTTTACTTTGGTATAGTTTTTTTTGGTTCTTAAAAAAATTTAATACAAACAAACTATAAAATTCATTAAGAATAACTATTTTAGCTAACAAAAATAAAACAAAAATTTTAATCTATCTTTAATTTTGGTATAGTTTTTTGTGGTTCTTAAATATTTTAGCAAACAAAAATCAAATTTAAATTTAAATTTATTTTTACTTTGGTATAGTTTTTTTGGTTCTTAAAAAAATTTAATACAAACAAATTATAAATTCATTGAGAATAACTATTTTAGCAAACAAAAATAAAACCAAAATTTTAATCTATCTTTTATTTTGGTATAGTTTTTTTGTGGTTTCTAAACTAATTTAATACAAAGAAATTATAAAATTCATTGAGAATAACTATTTTAGCAAACAAAAATCAAACAAAAATTTAAATCTATCTTATATTTTGGTATAGTTCTTTGTGGTTTCTAAAACAATTTAATACAATAAATTATAAAATTCATTGAGAATAACTACTTTAGCAAACAAAAATAAAACAAATTCTTTTTTGTCAAAACAATTACTTGACCAACTGTATTTTATTTTATGCGTGTTTTCTTTTTGCATATGTGTTTGTTAACAAATTTTCAGCGTTTCCTTCGCATTCTTTTAAAAATAAACAAACTGAATCTGTGGGGCTATCTTCAATGTTATTGTTATTGCTGAGCAAAATATAAATAAGTACAGTGCATGTACGAATGTATGTACGCATAAATAAAAATATGTTGTATGTATTATATGTTTCTATCTTAATTTTGGTATTTATTATTGATGTGACTATTTCGCTTTTCGTTTTCATTTTCAAATTTTGCCATTTCCGATTTTAATGTTGGTATGAGTAAATAATAATAAATAATATTACAATGTAAATATGTGTGTGTGTGTGTGTGTTTTTTAGGGCACTTGTAAGAAAATCAATTTTCCGGTTTTCATTTAATGCGTGGACTACGCATTTAATCACGTTTATTTCACAGACATTGAGACTCGGACGCAATAATTGGATTACAATCGCATGTTATTGTTGTTCTTCATAGGGCGCATGCTTCTTATCAACTTGTTGCGTTTTTCTTTGTCCAAGTACTGAGTTTTGTATGTATGTAGTACACAGTATTTACTTACATTACGCATTCCCAAAGAAACACAGAATATTTTAGATATATAGCCTATCGTGTGTAAACATTTAAATATATTCCTTTATTTATTTGAAATTTAATTAATTTTCTTTCAAAATTACTTAGAAAAACATGCTTTAACCCTTTTTTTTTTATAATTATTAAAAAAAAAATGTGAAAATTAAATACAAACTTTTCGAATTGCAAAAATAATTACTTTAGCAGAAATATGTATGTTTTGAATTCTTATCTTATTTTTTATTTTATTTGTGGTGATTTTATTTGCTTTGGAAATACTTATTAGCCAAGTTTGGGAATAGGTGTTATTCTATTTGCATAATAATATAAAAAAACTTGGATGAGACAATCCTGTTTCCATCTTACAAGCTCTTTTTAAACATATCAGATACATATCTATGAAATTAATTGATGAAACAAGCCAAACAGATGTTAAAGTTGTTTTGACTTTTTTGAGAGCAACGTAATGTTTATTGTAAACAAGCGACAAGCACATTTGCACATTTAATTTGATAGCAAAATCTGAAAAAAAAAAAAAAAAAAGATAGTCGAAGACATTTGTATGAAAAATGCAAGTAGGCAGAAAGATAAATCCAGGGAAAGGGAAAGGGAGAAGGAGAGTAAGATGATACAGGGGGACACATGTGTTAATTGCCTGACAAATTGAAAAACACGAAGCGCGCTCATGTGCTAAGGTCTAAAAGTGACCAAAAGTCTTAAAGTCTCATGAGTTTGCTTGTTTTTCTCATCCGCACTTCCCGCTCGGTCCGCGCACGTCTCACGCACTTTTTCTACTAAACTTAAACACGAAAGAAGATGGAAAGAGGGAAAATGACAGAAAATATACGTGACATACACCAAGATAGATAGCCGCACCAGTCACACCAGTGTGCTGCAAAGCGCGCTCTCTCGTTCTCGCTAAACGCAAAACGTTTTGTGCGCCATCTACTTGCTATGTTCGCGTTTTTCTGATCGCCTGGCACCCGATTTCAAAATGTAATGCAAATTCAGAGCAGTTGCAGGACAGAGATTTTGTGACGGCAGAAAAATTAAATTTTGCAATTTTTTAGCTAGAATTTTGAGACTTGGACCAGAAGTTTTGTTGGACTTTTCTAGAATTTACAATTTGCTTACTTTTTTATTTTCGAGACGCGAAGAGATAACGGCACCAAACCAATTTAAGATTGAACGTAAATTATTTACAAAATTTTGGATTTTGTTTCTTTTTTCAAATTGTTTTTGTTAAATTTTTAATTGATTTTGGAAAATTGCAGCTTTTCAGTTCAAATTTAGCGCGCACTAACACTAACAAACCGCACTAATACTTGCAAATTAACAGAGAAAAAGTCACTAATACTTGCATACTAACAGAGAACTGTTACTAACAGGTGGTGAATTTGGCTCATTTTTCGTTTGTTTTTGGCTCAATCAGATATTTTTAAGTGGCAACCGTGTCTAAAAGTGACCAAAAGTCTTAAGCAAATATCCATTATACAATACGTGTTTCTCTGTGTGTGTGTGCTTCAAAATACATGTTAATATATTCGATCATTCAATTTACTTACAGCCAGCTGCATACATACATACATAACTGTAACTGCAACAAAAAACAGAGACAGGAGAGACGTACAAATGGGTCGTTGGGGTCGCCAAAGTCCAGTTCTGGATCCACCCGATCCACAGCCGCCACCCATACCGCCACGAACATTCATGCGACAATCGAGCATTACAAAAATTGGCAACATGCTCAACACGGCTATCAATATAAACGGTGCTAAAAAGCCGCAAAGTAAGTTTCCATTTACATTGTTGCTAATTATTTGTTTAAAGTTCGTACGCGCTATTCGGATGCCAGCTGTTGGCGTTTGTTATTTTACAACACTTAAAATACACGCTGCTCAACACTGTAAAAAAAATACTGAACGCCGTTCATCTAAGGTAATTTTGTGGCCTGCAACTCCTATTGTAAAGTGCGAAATTTGCAATAAATTTTTGTACTTCCATTTTATGTTGAAATTATCTAAACAATTTAGTCATAAATTAAGTTTAAATTGTTAACGGCGCGTTTAAGTGTTATAGCCGATATAAAAGTGTAATTTTGCAATAATGTACATAGTTTAAAAGTGCGTAAATTTTGGCCGCCGCTGCCGCATTTGCAAAAGCGACGACGCAACACAACGACGGCGGCGACGAAGCAGTGCAGTAAAAGAGGCGGCAAAAACTGGAAGAAGAAGCAGCTTAACACAGCAGCATTAGAATCTCACTTTTTTTTTTTTTTTTTTTGTCATATTTGTCATGCGAGTTACTTATTATATATAATATATGTGAGCACGAATTTTGTGATAATCTTTGTCATGACGCGGTGTTTTTGTACAAAACAGATACAGATATTATTAAAATATTAAGTACGAGGCGCATTCAAATCGAATATTGATTGTGCGTCGTCTCCATCGACGCCGTCGCCGATGTCAGCGCGCTTTTACAATAAAAGCAACGGTTAACTAAATGACAAAATAAATATGAATATGCAGTTCTAATTGGAGGTGTTGTAAGAATTGGTGCTAAACAAGGAACATACATTTTGAAGGTTAGATGTACATGAACGTGAACGTGCAAATAAAATGCGATAAAACAAAGCGCAAGGCAAACGGACAAGCGAACGTAGCGAAGAAGATGAAGAGAGGGATGAGGGAGCTGAGGTGTTGGTATTTGTTTTGCCACAGAATAAATAATATTAATCGCATTGTTTAGCAAATATGCGGGCGCGCTAATATCGTTTTACAGCACCCACCTCGTTTATCATTGTTTGTGCTCTACTCTCAAGAATCGGCGAAAATTATTTTGCGATAACTTTTGGTACAACCACCGGCTGCACCGTTTACACAGTGCTCTTTTCGTGTAATTAATTCATGAAAAACTATCAAAAGTGTGAATAGAGACGTAATAACAAAAGTAAAGAAATAATTTTGCTGCTTTCATTACATTTGTTTATGCTTTAGCAGCTGATGGCCAAATTATAAACAACAACATTACCACATTTTACAAGTTACATTTCGTGAATTTGTCGGGTGCTGTATAAACGCAAATTAACGAATACATGAATTGGTCCGTATAAACGTAATAACAAAAAACGCTGCTGCCGTTAATGCTGCTTACTGCTCCTTGTGGCCGCCGCCGTCGTCGTCGTCGTCTTCGTCATCATCGCTATGTTGTCGATATGTATGATGTACTTATGCATGTACAAATGTGTGTAAACGAAAATACTCCCTTACTTTGCAGTTTATTCTCCACATGTCGTCGACGTCGTTGTCGTCACCAGCTATATATACGTGCTTAAGTTGTGTTGAGCAGTGACGAAAAAGAAATATAAAATAAAACATACACATATACATATATATAAACCAAAAGTACATCACATAACAAAACATAACAAAAGAAAAGGGCCGAAACAAAAGCGACGAAAGTTAAGCACTTTGGTTTTGTCTTTTGCTTTCGGTTTGTTCGTCGTTTCTTTTGCAAGCTTAACTCCTTCGGCAAAAAAAAAATACTAAAAAAAATCCAAAAAATCCGCGCTCAACATTTTTGCAACAACAATAACACCACGTTCCCCAACACACACAGACACACGCACGCATACAGAAGCACTAGAGAATTGAGCGCTTATTGTGGGAGAGCGAGAGCGCGACCGCAACTCCTTGTCCTTATTTGATTGTTTGTTGTTGTCGTTCTGCGGCTGGTTGTGTTGTTGTGTGTTGTTGCTGTTGCTTTTTGAGTGCTGCCTTCGCCTCCTTCTGCTAACTTGCGCGCGCTGTTCAACGAAAACTGTTCAACTGTCATGGCCGGTAAGTCATTATTACAGGGTATCCTGTACTATGTGTTGGAACTTGAATTTATCGTATACATTTTCGCATCAACATATAAACAAATTCTTTGCGAGATAAACAAACAAATCAAAAAAAAAAAAAAAAATTGACGCTGATCTACTTTATTAATTTGTGATATCATACTTTTTATATACATACACCCAGCAACAAAAAAAAAGCCGCACTCTTTCTTTTACTATAACAGCTATTGGAAGTCAAGTATTCAAATTTAAAAAATATATTTGGAAAGGTCATCTAAATTCCGTTTGAATGATGCATAACTTTCCTTAACCCATTAAGTACCCATTAAAATATTCGAATTTTAGAAAAAAAAAATTTTCGAGCTCTTTTCCTCGATTTTTCCAAAAAAAATTTTTGATGCAAAAACATTCTTCAAACAATTTTAGGAGTGACTGCAAAAAAAAATTTTCAAAAATATTTTTGTTAGTATTTTTTAAAATTGTTTGAAAATCCCAAAAATGACCATTTTAACCCATTTTCATGCAAAAAGTGCCTATTTTGCAGTTTTCAAACAATTTTAAAAAATACTAACAAAAATATTTTTGAAAATTTTTTTTTGCAGTCACTCCTAAAATTGTTTGAAGAATGTTTTTGCATCAAAAATTTTTTTTGGAAAAATCGAGGAAAAGAGCTCGAAAAATTTTTTTTTTCTAAAATTCGAATATTTTAATGGGTACTTAATGGGTTAAGGAAAGTTATGCATCATTCAAACGGAATATAAATGACCTTTCCAAATATATTTTTTAAATTTGAATACTTGACTTCCAATAGCTGTTATAGTAAAAGAAAGAGTGCGGCTTTTTTTTTGTCGCTAGGTGTATATATTCGCACATGATGAGAGAAAGCCAACTATAAATTTGTTAAAATTTTACAGCAAACTCAAAGTTTTTCTTTAAATTAAATTTAATTGCTATACGATCAGTTTATTGATCACCTCCCTAGAGAGAAGACGATATGCAATTTGTGCACCTCGTAAATTCCTATCAACGAGATCGCTTTTCAATTGACCAGCCCAATTTAAAACCTAGGAAATATAATTAAACTATCAACTGTGGGAATACCAAATGGAAAAGTGCTTCTGTCTCGTATCTTTTATGTATGTTATTTTGCACCTTCTCGAATCGTCTGAGCCAAGGATCGCAAATAAGAGTTAAGAAGCAACCTGAACAAATTTTTTTTATTTTAACTTTTAAATAAATAAATATAAATAAATAATAAAAATATTTCATAATTTTTCAATTCAGATCAAAACAGTTTTTTTTTTTTTAATTTTGATTAAAATCTAAAAGTAATTTTTATTTTAAAAATTATTCCTAACTAAAAACACATTTAAATTTCTACATTTGATGTATTGTGATTCAGAAAATCAACAACTATGTTGATAAAGTGAAAACTGTAAAGGTTTTATATGGGGCTATATCTTATTCAGTCGCTCTCGATTATAACATTTTTCTCAATTAAGATTGAGAGTATATAAAAGAAAATTTTCATTCAATGTGCGAGGTTCTTTGATTGCCTTTGAAAATAGCTATAGGTATGATTATTAAATTTGATGGTAAATTGTATATGGGTATTTCCAGGATCGCGAACTCGACATTCGCACGACTTTAAATGAAAAAAAAAATGGCAAAAATTCACATTTTCAAAAATGTTTTCTCACGTGTTTAATGCATTTTATCAACTCTATTTTTATGATGAAAGACAATCTTTGAAGACCTGTCGTTTTTTAATTATTTATAGAAAACAATGCATCGCGAACGCGACCAAAAATGGAAGTCATTTTTGACTTCATCTTGACAAATGCGAAAGTCTGCGAAATGTGGCGAGTAATTTGGAAGAAAATACTCTTAAACCATAATAAAATAATGCAGCTTTCCATTTTAGAAATAATTTTGATATGTAACTACCGTTTTATATATTTTACAAGTTTTCTTAGTAAGTTGTAACGTGACATCGCGAACGTGACAATATTTCCACCTAGGTTTTCCAAGAGTTTGTTCATCAAATTTTATTCTATATTCCGATATATACAGTGGCGGAAAAAAAAATAGGGACACAGAAGATTGCTGCTTCTTCTTTGCTATTATTTCTATCCCTGCAAGATTCAATGCATTTAAAAGCTTAGAATTAATACATAATCGCTAATTCTATTTAAATTTAAAAAAATTTGGTCCATATTATCATATAAGAAGAAGAAAACATAAATTTCCGAAAAAAAATTAATTTCATACTGGAAAAAATAATAGGGACAAAAAACATTTAGTATACAATTTTTGTTTTTTACTTATTATTTTTAAGAAACTTCAATGTTTTGTGGTGGCACCTATTGTTTTTAACATTCCAGAGCATCTTGGGTGCATGGAGTCCACAGGTTTCCTCAGGAATGCCATACCAAGCCTATTGCACCTGTTCAGAGAGCACCTGCTGATTTTTGGACATGTCAGACCCAAATGCCTAAACTTAATGCCGGCTTTTGATCTTCCCAGAGGTCCTCTATGGGAATTAAGTCCGTGGAATGTGCAGGTGGCTCCATGTCACCAGTATTTTCGAGACCAATCCATTCCCTGACCAAATTCGAAGGGTGCTTTGGGTCGTTATCTTCCTGTAAAGTGGGAGTAAAGACAATTCCTCTTCAGCAAATGGCTGAATCGTAGTCCGGAGGATCTCTAGATAATATATTGCAATATATTAGGTCCACAGCAGATTCTGGGAAGCATTTATCAGACCATACCAGACCATAATCGACCGTTTTTAAGTAACCGAAATGTTCAGCATAGGTTTAAACTTGCTAATACGCACCTGCTACTCGAAAATTGGAAAAATATGCTCTAGTTGGACGTAACGAAGATTAACTTCATTGGATCCAATGGAAAAAGTCAGATTAGACGACGTAAAGGAAAAGCTTTTGAACCCAAGTACTCAGTTAAGACTGTTAAGCACGGCGGCGGTTCGATTATGGTCTGGTATGGTCTGATAAATGTTTACCAGAACCTGCTGTCGACCAAATCTATTGCAATATATTATCTAGAGATCCTCCGGACTACGATTCAGCCATTTGCTGAAGAGGAATTGTCTTTACTCCCACTTTACAGGAAGATAACGACCCAAAGCACCCTTCGAATTTGGTCAGGGAATGGATTGGTCTCGAAAATACTGGTGACATGGAGCCACCTGCACATTCCACGGACTTAATTCCCATAGAGGACCTCTGGGAAGATCAAAAGCCGGCATTAAGTTTAGGCATTTGGGTCTGACATGTCCAAAAATCAGCAGGTGCTCTCTGAACAGGTGCAATAGGCTTGGTATGGCATTCCTAAGGAAACCTGTGGACTCCATGCACCCAAGATGCTCTGGAATGTTAAAAACAATAGGTGCCACCACAAAACATTGAAGTTTCTTAAAAATAATAAGTAAAAAACAAAAATTGTATACTAAATGTTTTTTGTCCCTATTATTTTTTCCAGTATGAAATTAATTTTTTTAGGAAATTTATGTTTTCTTCTTCTTATATGATAGTATGGACCAAATTTTTTTTAAATTTAAATAGAATTAGCGATTATGTATTAATTCTAAGCTTTTAAATGCATTGAATCTTGCAGGGATAGGAATGATAGCAAAGAAGAAGCAGCAATCTTCTGTGTCCCTATTATTTTTTCCGCCACTGTAGCTCTTAGAACTTGTTTTAAATTAAACTTTCAATATTTTTCTATATATTAAAATGGTTTATGTTACAATCTTACTCCCTGACCTAGTGTAATCGTTAAATACAAACGGTCCATTTTGTAATCAATTTTTAAGAAAATAGGCAAAAATATGGAAAAAGTGAATTTATTCCAATGTAGAATCTATATGTTCATCCTATTGAAATTTTTCTAGCGTATATTGATAAAACAAATAACTTGAATACATTTTTGGAAGAAAATTTCACAAGATGTGAGTTTTTAATGAATTTTACGTTTTTCGTCGTGGTGGACCTTTTTCTGGAAATGCCCATATAACTTGGCTTAAATCTAAATATAGTCCTAGGTTAATTTTAATCAATTAATGCGATGAGCTCAGACATGCATTGATTGTAAATCAGTTAAAGGGTAGTTTTTATCTTTTTATAAGCGAATAGGTATTATGCAGAGTAATATTATATCAAAAAGGGGGAAATTATTTGATTTCCCTCACACGTAATATCCTAAGTTCGTCGTGGTTCTTGCAGTAACATCGCGTGCTTCTGTTAAATAATTGTGCCAATATTTGATTATTATTTAGTTGAAGCCTATGAAGTTCTGTTTGTGCTTGCGTTATACCTGAATTGGCAAAGACAAAACAGAACGTTTAGAAATGAGCAACTACTATAAACTATTTGTGCAATCTGGGGCATTAAGAATACATATATATTTTTTAAACATTTAAATATTTTCAATTTATAAAATAAGAAAATAAATAATATGAGATCAAACAGGAAATAAAAACTATTTGAGCAACACTCGAATAACGGTCCACTTTTGCGTTGCCTTGACCCGGAAACAGACTGTCGTTCAATATACTAGAAAGTATACATAAATATTATGTGCAATCATTAATTTACATTTGTTTTTAATTTGACTGGTTAAAAGCTAGTAGCGTTTCATTCTTAGTGAACGTTCTAGTTGTATTTATATTTTATTTATGTATATTTTATTTTTTTAATTTATCCCGAATCTTCGACTATTTTTATCTTCTCTACATAATCGCCATTGATTTCAATGCATTTCTTAAGCCTAAAAATCGACTTCTCAAAACAGTCTTGAAAATCTTGCTTTTAATGCTTTTTAATAGGTGGAATGGCTACTCTGGAGCTCCATACCATGGACTACTGTTTGGCTTTCGGGTCGTATTTATTAAACCAAGCTTTGGCATCAGTAACGAATTTATTAAACTTGCTAGACTTAAAATTTTCAAATTTATTCAAAAGATATTGGGCAAAATGCATCTGAGCTTTTTTTTGGACCTCATTTAAAATGCGTGAAACCCATCGCGCAAACTTCTTCGTACACATCAGATCTTGATGCAATATGCGAGATATGGCTATGGCATTCAAGTCCAGTTCACTAGCAACCATTTCCTGGGTATATCGAGGGTGTTCGGCAAGTTTTGTTCTAACTAGGGCCACATTTCTTTCGTCCCTCGAAAATTTTGGTCGACCTTCTCGGCGATCGTCCTCTACAGAAAAATGTCCTGTCTGGAATCTTTGGAAACATTTTGAAATAGTCTTCAGAGATGCTGCAATCGTTCTATAAATATTTTGACATTTATTAAATATTTGTACGGTCTTCAGTTTACGTGGAAAACCGAATAAAAGGCTATAGTGAAAAATCTTTTTGCGTTGGTAGTAGAATTTCATCTGAGGTACCTTCAGCTAATTTGCGTTTTCTAGTCTCCATTTTAACCGATTAGTCCAAGACTTTTAATAAAACCTCGTAGATTGCGAAAGTTTTGACACTTTTGGAATTTTGAAAAACGATTTAAAAGTCGCCAACTTACCGAACTTTTGTTAGACCCCTCGTATATCCTTGGCACTTTCCTTTTTAACTTGGCGAAAGGAAACAAGTTCAATGACTGCTAAATTGTCTGGATGGCTCGGTGATTTTATATAATACACCTAGTCTTAGGCAAAGGCAACACACGTTGCAATGATAAAAACAATGACAACTCACTAATTGTCTAATTAACTCACTCACTGAGTGAATAAGTGACTGACTGTGTGATTGATCTTATTATCGTCTCGTATTGAAACATAGTTGGGTCGTCAATCAAATCATGACGTCGCCAATGGCACTTTGAACAGCCAAATCAACAGTATGCATAAGATACATATATCAACTATCAAGACTCAGCAACAAATTTCAAATTTGTTGATAAATATATGGATATATGGATTTAGAATGTGATGGAGGTTTTTTTTAAATTTGTTTGTGTTATTTATCCTGTTTTTTATTTTTTATAAACATGCAATAATTTTCGTTAAAGGTTGAGCTTAACAATTAATAAAAAATTTAAGCTTGAAATAATTTTTTTGTGAAATGTAAAGTATTCAGCCACATTTTGTGACCCCATGAAAAGCTGAGTATGAGTATCTAAATAAGCTGTTTTGGCCACACTGCTAACAGCTATTGATTGTCTTGTGACTAGAGCAAATCAAATGTAACAGGCACTTGGACTCTTTAGATTGACAATTGTAAATTGAGATTGAGATTGGCCTCAATGGGACGTTGATGGAAATGTGAAATTTAATAATGGCTTTCTCTATTTCTCTGCAGGTAATGGAGAGGCCTCCTGGTGCTTCTCACAGATCAAGGGCGCCCTAGACGATGATGTCACCGATGCGGATATCATATCCTGCGTGGAGTTCAACCATGACGGCGAGCTGCTGGCCACGGGCGATAAAGGCGGCCGTGTCGTCATCTTTCAGGTGAGACCACAAATTTATCACAACTTTAAGTTAACTATTTTTTTAATTTCAATGCTTAAATTATTGATGATTATAATATTTATAATTGTATTTTGCAGCGTGATCCCGCCTCGAAAAGCGCCAATCCGAGACGCGGTGAATACAATGTCTATTCGACATTCCAATCGCACGAGCCCGAATTTGATTATCTCAAATCGCTGGAGATCGAGGAGAAAATCAATAAGATCCGATGGCTGCATCAAAAGAATCCCGTGCACTTTCTGCTCTCCACCAATGACAAAACGGTGAAATTGTGGAAGGTCAGTGAGCGTGACAAGTCGTTTGAGGGCTACAATACAAAAGAGGAGAACGGTCTGATTCGCGATCCACAAAATGTAACCGCCTTACGAGTTCCTTCTGTTAAACAAGTGCCGCTTATGGTTGAGGCCTCACCCCGTCGCACCTTTGCCAATGCACACACCTATCACATCAATTCAATTAGCGTTAATTCGGATCAAGAGACTTTTTTATCGGCCGACGATTTGCGTATCAATCTCTGGCATCTGGAGGTTGTCAATCAAAGTTACAATATTGTTGATATCAAGCCAACCAATATGGAGGAGCTAACGGAAGTGATTACCGCAGCGGAATTCCATCCGACCGAATGCAATGTATTTGTATACTCCAGCTCCAAGGGGACAATACGATTATGTGATATGCGCTCAGCGGCACTTTGTGATCGTCATAGCAAGCAATTTGAGGAGCCCGAAAATCCAACGAATCGCAGCTTCTTCAGTGAGATAATTAGCTCGATCAGTGATGTCAAGCTGAGCAACTCGGGCCGCTACATGATCTCCAGGGACTATTTAAGCATCAAAGTGTGGGACTTGCACATGGAGACAAAGCCAATTGAGACCTATCCGGTAAAATTAACAAAAATTATTCAAATGCCATCTTTCTAGAAATTGTAATAATATATTGTTTATAATTTTTGTAGGTTCACGAATACCTACGTGCCAAGTTGTGCTCGCTGTATGAGAACGACTGCATTTTTGACAAGTTTGAGTGCTGTTGGAATGGAAAGGATAGCTCCATAATGACGGGCAGTTATAATAACTTTTTCCGCGTATTTGATCGCAATTCGAAAAAAGATGTGACGCTGGAAGCATCCAGGGATATTATAAAGCCCAAAACGGTGCTAAAGCCACGAAAGGTTTGCACTGGCGGCAAACGAAAGAAGGACGAGATCAGCGTGGATTGTCTCGATTTTAATAAGAAAATTCTGCATACCGCTTGGCATCCCGAGGAGAATATTATTGCTGTGGCCGCAACTAATAACCTGTTCATATTTCAGGATAAATTTTAGCTAAAACTTCAACGGCTAGAATTGTACACAACAGCAACAACAACAACAACAACAACTACGCCCATTACTATTATGGCCTGGGCAAAGCCTTGGCAACAACAGTCGGCTCATTTAAATGATAATTCGATTGATTTGTTTCAAATTTCACATCAATTGTTTGCTTAACATTTATCCAAGATCCTTCCTAACACATACACACACACAAATATACACAAAAATGCCATAGCAAAAGCTTTGTAACATTTCTCCTTAGTGATACGTACAGCATAAATTAAAAAAAAAAACAAACATTTTATATATAGATAACATTTAAATATAGTGAAGCCCAATTATAATTTTCGTGTAGCGTAATTAAAGAAACAATCGAATTATCAAGCGTAGTGTACCAAGATTTTTTATATAAATATGCGCCCAAGTATTTCTAATAAAAACAAAAAAATATACCTATAATTAAAAAAAGAAGAAAACAATAAAATGCATATAAAAATTTTTGTTCGCTGTTAAGTTTAAAACAAAAACATAAACATAAAGAGTTGGAAAATAAGAGTTGTGCTGTATGTTTCAATCGTTCGTTTTCGATCAAGTTCATTCCAAGCTGTTAAAAACGAAAATTAATAAAAGAAATAAAAATAAAATAGCTAGCTTACCAATAATGTATAATACTTAATCTCAGATAAACAGATAAAAAAAAAACCAGCCCATGCCTCACCCTCTTCTGATATCAATCATACGAATCGCGCTACATATAATTCGCAACAAAACAAATGCTCATTTCAAACATTTAAATTTACTAAGAATCTATTAAGTAAAAATAAAAAAGAAAAAGAAAACCAACAAAAACAATTAAAATAAAATGCAAATGCAAATAAAAAGAAACATCAGTTTGCAGTCTTTAAAAATCACAACCTAAGTTAAATCTAATTATTTTTATTAGGGTTCTCATGTTCTATAATTATTAAAACTTACTAAAAATTACTTATTTTTATACGCTATGTTGTAAGCTAAGTATTGCTATTATTAGTTACACTTTGCGTAAATGCGTCCAAGACCAATACAACACATACAAACTAGATTTCCCATCTGCTCATCAGCCCCCTCACCTGCCATATTATTGAATTTGGTGTTTGTCATACTTAGACTTATTTAGAGTCCCCCTCGCTGCACAACTTCTTTTAGGCCACCTAGCGTCTAGGGTTAACAAAATGATAAACGATTAAAATGTGCGCTAAGAAGATTAAACAATAAAAGAATTATAAATATTTATAATGTATGAATGTATATCTATCGAAATAGCAGAGAGTTCAAAAAGTGGAATGTAAACGCATAAATGATAACAAACAAAATATGTGCTTCTTATGAAATTAATTATGTATTAAATAATATGTATTTCCAATGAACTAGTTATACAGTTATAGAAAGCAGGAAGCATACATACATCAACATTAAGCCCAATAATTTTAATTAAAAGTATATATATAATTGTTTATAACAACAGAGCGTGTGAAATTCGTTTAAAACTTAAGTGAAAATTATATTTTGAAAACATATAATGTACATTTTGTTTCAGACAAATACAATACACTTATGCCCACAATTAATCAGCATAATTGATTTTATTCACTTTTTTTGTTTAGGCAGTAAACCATAAATCTTTAAAATGCCTTTTTGTAAATAAAATCGTAATACAGAAAATTAAGAAAACACACAAGAAACAAAAAACAAACAAAACAGAAAATACAATTAAATCCATTCATTAAATGAAATAAAACCATAGTCGGTAGTACGACTGTTGCAGTTAAGGCAAAATCAAGAAATTCAATTTTAAAAGAATTTGTTGAACTGCTAAGAATATGGTAATTCAAATAAATCGTACGAAGTTTAATTTTGCAAGCAAAAATATCAAATTGATAATGGTTGTTTTAATAAAAGAAAAAATGTAAAATTCTTAGGACTGACTATATTTTATAATTGGATCATTTGGAACCTATTGGAAAACTTATCTAGGAATCGTGTGTTTACAGCTATTGAATCATTTCGAAATGAATGTACGCACACATTTCCCGTCTCAGGTTTTCCATGTAGAGTGATCTAAAAACATTAATCTTTGCATTATTAGAATGCAGAGCACCACTGTTGCCAATTTGTTCTTTTTGCGGACAGATTTGCGGATGATAAGAAAATTTGGAAGAAATAATATAAAAATATGGTACTGTTTTTAAGCATTCTGTTATTTTATTTCTACCTTCTTTCCATTCTTATTCAGAAATAAAATAAAAGTTTGCTAAAAAAAGCAGTACCATAATTTTTATTATTTCTTTAAAATTTGACTATTCAAATCTGACTATTTTTTAACGGACTAATTTTGGCAACGCTGCAGAGCACACAATATTTCCAAACTTTGAGCGCGTGAGAGAGGGACCGCTTCAGAGAGAGAGAGAGAAAGAGAGAGATCTTGGAGCAGAGCTCAAACTCAACAGCTTACAAACAGCGAGTCAGGAATAGAGAGTGCAACCCACCCCAGAGAAAGCTGTGCGCAGACGCAATCAATTGAACTTTAAGGAAAGAAAAGAGACAGCAAGCAACCCACTCCAGAGAGAGCTTTGCGCAGACGCCATCCATCGAAACTCAAACTGAATCGCTCGTTTAGTTGAATTTAAGCAGTGCAGACGCACAGTACGTCTTGTTGCTGCCGCTATTGGTCCGTTGGCTTCAGTGTTGGCAGAAAAGACCGGAACCGCGACTTAAACCGGTTTTGGACAATTCAAAAACAATAGCGAATAACGAAACGACCTAAAAAATACCGAAAAAACAATATACTGCTTGGTAAAAGAAAAGGATAAAAGTTAAACCAACTACATACCATAGCTAAATAAAAACTAAAATGTCTGTAAAACACGTAAAGTAAAAAATATATACGCACACATATATAAAAGCGAAATCGAAATGACATTGACAAGTCAAGCCGTTCTTTGTGCTTGTTGCGTCTGCGCTGTGTCTGTTTCTATTGGTACAAGTGGGTGTGATACAACTGCGCTGCGGCAGCGACGTCGACGTCGACTGAATATGCAACTATTTCTTGCCTTTGTGGCAATATTTCTGCTTTGTTTCCCCATATCTGCAT
This sequence comes from Drosophila recens, assembly GCA_037043495.1. Taxonomy (NCBI): domain Eukaryota; kingdom Metazoa; phylum Arthropoda; class Insecta; order Diptera; family Drosophilidae; genus Drosophila; species Drosophila recens. The sequence continues at coordinate 140,966 of JBAMBJ010000196.1, forward strand.
GTGAGTACAAAAATGATTTACACTGATTAAAAACACGCATGCAAAGATACATAGATACACAGACAATTGATGTAAAACACACGCAAATAGAAAGAGAAACTTTAATACGTATAAATGTTTGTACAGTGCCTCTTAGCTTATACTAACCACTACTCTAAAAATTTTAAATTTTAAATCAATTTATCTTTCAATGTAAACATAATTTAATTTAGATATTTTAATGATGATTTAAGCTTGAGCAAAATATTATAATTTTAGTTATTATATACATCATATCTATGTACATAAGTAAAATATAAACATAGTTAAAAGTGTATTGAGCTACTGTAAGTACATAATTACATGTTACGTTAAAAACCTGCAACACAATGTATCCACCAACGGATAACGGCGAAAACAAATTCACTTTCATGTGAAGCTAGCGAAACTGGTCTATATTTTCTTTACAGTTCCCTCTCGTTTCTGCTTTAGCTCAAAGCCGTTTGTATCTTTAGATCTGAAATATGAGTGAAATTATTGAGGCATTAGTCAGCTAAATATAGTGGCTCCAAATTTATTTTGCGTGTTTTCCAGTCTTTGATTGAAGACACAATACTTTAATGAATCACTTTTATTTGTAATGTCTGTCAATATTTAGGTCTTTATTTAACCAACTAATTTATACCTAATTTTACTAATTTAATAGAATTTTGAATGTTTTAACTATATAATTTATATTTACTAAATTTTAATTTCTTGTCCCTTTTTTATTTTC